>JAOWAT010308841.1:0-19223 GCA_028571025.1 Longipedia americana
GTGAGCTTGCAAATATTGGATAATGAAGACGTATAACAATCGTTGAGAAATATATATATAAAATATGCCGAGATAATAAATAGTTAAATATATTAATTGCAAATATGAGCAGATAGTTTCCCAGTCACAGTCTTGGCAACAAAACTGTCGGCAATTATGTTATTGGTATTTGCAATCTTAAGTAGGAAAGAACTTAGGCGAAGGTACTTTTGGCAAGGTTAAACTGGGGACGCATAGTCTAACCGGCTAAAAAGTTGCCATAAAAATCCTAGAAAAAAGTAAAATTAACACCGCAGCTGACGTAGAAAGGGTCAGCAGAGAAATTCTCATTTTAAAAATGGTCAGACACCCAAATATCGTTCAACTCTACGAAATTATATAAACATCTAAGCAATTATTTTTGGTTATGGAGTATGCATCCTAAGGATAATTGTTTGATTACATTGTCAAACGCAGGAAACTAAAGTAAGCTGAAGCTTGCGAATTTTTCAAACAAATTCTGGCAGGAGTATAGTATCTTCACTAAATTGGTGTTACTCATAGAGATTTAAAGCCATAAAACTTGCTGATAGATTTCAATCGGAGACTGAAGCTAGTTGACTTCGGGCTATCTAATACTTACAAACAAAGTAAACTGTTTATAATCAAGATCAATTGTTAAAAACGGCATGTGGGTCTCCATGCTACGCAGCGCCTTAAATGATAGCAGGTAAAAAATATACGGGTTTAAGTGCAGATATCTGGTCATGCGGAATAATTCTGTTCGCAATGATATGCGGGTTCCTTCCCTTTTAGGATCCGAACACAAGCTCTCTATATAAGAAAATAATGGCTGGAGAATATACCATTCCGAAAGGAATATCTCAGAATGGTCGTGACTTTCTCTAAGGAATCCTGAATGTGAATCCCCGTGAACGGTTTACAATAAAGGATTTAAAAAGCCATCCTTGGTACAAACAGCTGGGAGACGACATTCCAACCTACAAAAATGGGATAATAGTTGGTCAGCACATCATACCAGTTGATTAAGATATTTTAGATTCTCTGAGGCAGTACAAACAAGATCCGGACGAAGTTCGAAAACTAATCAGGATGAATCGGCACAATCATGCTGCGACAATGTACCATTTACTTGTCAAAAAAAATTTTAAAGCCGGAATCAATAGCATTTACGATATATGCTCTCCACTTTTCGATAGGAAGTTGTTGCAGCTCCCCAGCAAATAGTTACATAATGAAAACACTATAGATTCCTTAGAAATAGACAGAAATAACACTGCAGCAGGACCCAGAAATTTTAGTCAAAATAACAGAGTTAGTAGACTTTCTGGTTTTTCCCAACAAAATAACAACTTCATCAACAAGAGAAAACAGTAATCTATATAATTGAAACTTGATTTGGACAACTTGCCGGTTGTCGATATTAGCATGCCAAAAAAGAAAAAACTTCAAATTCACACTGTTCACAAGCCCAGCTTGAATGTGACAACTTATAACACGCGAGTTAACAACCATTTAGTTTCAACTCCCTACTAAGGCACAAGATAGCGTGATAAGGATAAGATTTCCCCAAAAAATACAATGAACGCAACATTGTATGACATTCAAGAGTTTACTAACTTCCATCCTTCGAGTAGAAAGGGTCGCCCACCAACTCATCGAAATACTATTTCTGTTCGGAACAGCATTCATTCCCAAAGAGTTCCCAAGTAAAAAGAAGTCTAATTTCATGACCGATATCAATCTTTAGATAACAGTTAGGAAAAACCAGTTACTGATAGAGAGCTTATGACTAGAACTTTTATGGGTAGCATTCCCAAAGGATACATTCCGAGGTGGTAAAATTAATCCGAAAGAATCCGAGGTATTTTAAATACAACGATAAGTGGACACAGCAAAAAACGACCACATAAGTTCGCAGCTTATTTTTGAATATATTTAGTCAGAAATCAGGAAAGTTAAGATATATTTTCTTGATTTTTCATACAACTGTGACCGATAAGTTCTTTAAGGATCTAATAAATATTGAATTTCGAACATCATAGTCATTTATCTTTGCCTCATTCATGAGGTGTTAATAACTTTGATAAGTTTGGACTATCTCCATATTCCTTCGATAAAATTGCCGTCCCTGGTATGGTATTTTCCAAAGCCTTGGATTCTATCGGCGTGGAAATCCCCTTCAAATACCTCGCCATTGGTGAGTTTAATTTTTCCTCTTCCTTCTTTAGTGTCGGATACCAAAGTACCTTCGTAGTAGACCCAGTAATCGTCAAGTAGATCGAAATTAGTATAATCAAATTGAGTTTAAAGTGGAATAGGATTGTCGTTGTAAACTTTTCCGTACCCATGAAACTAGTCATGACTCCAGTGTCCTTCGTATGCCAGCCTTCCCCCTTCATAGAATAATTTACCCCATCCATGCATTTTATTTTTTTTCCAATCGCCTTCATAATGTCCCCCGTCTTGATAATAGAATTTCCCTCGACCACTTCTCATTCCATTCACTTTTTACCCCTCATATTTAGAGCCAGTTTCGTATTCTTCAATCACATATTAGACTTATCCTTGGTTAGAGCTTTAAGAATGTTAAGGACTCTATTAATTCACCTACACAATTGTAGAGTTGTATTTATTACGACTGGTCGGTCGGTTGGGAGTTGTTTATTTATTGTGCCTCACCCCTGATTACTCAGTAGAAATATTTACTGGACTGGCTACAATAGAGTTGTTCGGAACTACGGGGTCCTGCGATGCCTATTATTGCTATCTTTTTTAATATTTTTAAAGTCCAAATAGATTCTAAGCATACTTTTTTATTTATGTTATTATTGTTTACTACGATGATTAACCTATCTTTTGAGCTTCTTCTTGTTTTTTTCCCGCATTTAATTAATCTTGAGCATTATTTGATTATTTTCCCATAGCAATATCGTTTTTCCAACTTAGCTCGATATTTTGAGGGAGTTATTTTTATTTCTCCCTCTCTCTCTCCCTTTCCCTTTCTCTTTCTCTTTCTCTTTCCTTTCCTTTTTCCTTTTCCTTTTCCTTTTCTTTTTCTTTTTCATTTTCGCTTTTGTTTTCCCTCTCCCTTTCTTTTTCTTTTTTACTTTCTTTTTCCCTATCCCTCTCCCTCTCCTTTTCCTGTTCCTTTTCCTTTTCGCTTTCTTTTTCTTTCTCGGAAAGATCATTTTTTTTTATTAATGGGTCTTCTGTGACTTTCCATTATTGAATGGGTGACTTTGATATTTGTTAATAGATGGAATTTTTGCTGATTGACTAGTTAAGGGTAGAACTCTTGTGAACTGGTTAGTTTGTATTCCTGATTCCAAAAGGTTAGTAGTTTTTGATGAATTCATTGTTTTAATTTACAGATATATAAAGTTGTGGACGATGTGCATTATTGTTAGTTGAACTGCCTTTACTATCACCCGCTGATATGTTCACTGGCTCAGTTGAAAAACCTTGGTAAATTTGGCTGAGCGCTGCTGATTTATCTTTATTGACTTAAGCAAGTGTTGACAAATTTTACTTTGGTTTAAAACTGCTGAGAATGTCCAGAGTCTAACAATCGCGCATACTTACTTTTGCTTTTTTGACTTTGTTTTCTTGAAGCTAGCTATCGTTTGCTATCAAACTATGAACCATGTTAATTGCAACTGGATTCTCGACGAATTTGTTTTACCAGATATTACTGGAATTGGGATTGTGCTGTAGAAAATTTGTGATATTAGATTGGTTACTGATGCTTCTTGGCCTACTTGTGCTGATATTTTGAGTGCTGTTGGGAACATTCGTTCCAGAAACCTTATTCAAACTTGAAGATTTCAGTTAAGTAACATTGCTTTTATTATCCGTTGAAAAACTGATATTGTGCTGTCGTCTCGTGTTAGACTCTAACGCTTTGAAATCATTTTTTTTAGAGTTTGGTAAGTTCAAAGAGTTACTAAACTTACTATGTAGAGTCTGGTTTGCAGGATTAGCATGGAAAGAATCAAACCTATTGGATTAGAATGGCGAAATTGGAGGGTCTTGCTTTAATTAGTGAAAGTGAGTTCTTTGTGAAGATTTCTTAAATGTATTTTGGTAAGAGGCTGCATTATTCTGACTTTTCTGATTGGGAAGGCTAATGATTTTTTTAGCGTTATTATTCGGTACTTATTTGTATTTCTGATCTGGTCTGGGAATAGTTAATAACTTTTGGCTATCCTAAGCTTTATTCTTAGCTTTGAAAGATTGCTGATAGCTTCGGTTCATTTCAACGTGAACGGTGTTAGATTGCGATTTGAGCTGATTTTGAAATGTTGAGGTTGTTTTTTAAGGCACACGATGATCCCCAAGGATGGGATAACTTTTGTGTTAGCTGCTCCTTGACTAAGGAAGGCAAGCGGTTGGATTGTGTTGATAGTGAAGATTGCTGATAGATTTATTGTGGTAAAGGTTTATGCTATCTAAGGAATGGGGATTATTGCTTTGTGTGAATGATGCGAAATTGGTAGGTTTTATAGTTTGTATTTATCTTGTAAGACTACGGTCGATTTGAGATTTTTCTAGTTGAGAGTTTACTTTTTGGCTTTGCTGGTAAAGAGAATTTATGTTTGTGTTCATGGCTGTGTTGAATTGTGAAGAGCTGATTGGGTGAGGAGTTCTGGTACCATAAGGCTAGACAAAATTAGCGGTTTTCAATATATGACTTCCACTCATTTGATTCCTCGATTCGATTGGATGAAAAACATTTACATAGGCCTTTTGGGGATGGGAGTCCAGGAATGACTGCTGATCAGTAGCTCCTTGCTGATAATTGTCGACCTATTTGTAGAGTTGTTGCAATTTGTTTGTGTTTTGGGAGTTTATATTCCAAACTCCAAAAATATCGTTCCTTCTAGCTGGTATTTCCTGTAGGAGAGTTCTCAGTCCATGCTGCACATTGGAGTAGGAAGGATCAATCCCGTTGATATAGTCTTGTAGTTTTTGGGAGTTTACGGTCTTCATCCTCGAATTGTAGATGTCGTCCACGAAGTCCATTTTGTAGAGTTGCAATCCGTACATTCCTACCGTGAAGAGTCCAGAGTAGTACTCGTCATAAAGCTCGTTTTTCTCATTGTAAAGTGAACGCAATTTCTACGGAGCCGGATATGAAAGGAGAACGTTAGTAAAAGAAGTTGAGGCTGTCTCTTTTGACAGCCAGGGATCCAGAACATAAAGCCTGTGGGTTTTGGGCTAGATACTGACATTCTATAGTCCAAAATTCGAGTGTGATCTATGAAAATCAAGATGGTATTTTCTTAAGCCACACAACATAGTTTCCACGACACTTTCGATTTCTCTTGGACTGAATCTGACTTGCTTGTATCTCCTCATCAAATACTCTTCCTTCAGATTGTTCTTTCCATGATCAGTAAAGAGAAAGTAAATATTTTCCTGATCAGAGCAGTAAGAGGTGTTTTTTCGATGATAATGCTCCTTAAGAGTCGAAATAGATCCACATTTATTCTATCGGTAGGTTCGTATGTTTTATAGAGTGTGCGACGTTTACTACGGAGAATTGGTTGTTATTTTGTGTAGAGTGTAAGGCAGCCCGGAGGCTTTATGTATCAAATAAGGCTGATCTTGGAAACTATATTCTTGTTTGAAGGACTCTGAGAGTTATTATTAGCTGAGGAACTGATTTCCCATTTGTTCAACGTCAAATTCAATTTATTTAGGTTTTATTATAGTTAGCTCTAAAATTTAAAATTCAATTTTTTGCTGGAATAAAGAGTAAGAAAGTGAATTTTAAATTGTGTCAAGCTACAAACAATCATGTCCAGTAAGCTGAATTGACCTCCGTTATGAAAGATTCTTTACAGATTGTTTTCACTCATACAAAACATCATAGTGTCCAGGCCGATATAGCAAAGTTGCCTTTATTTGATCTTTGGCAATTCCCTCCGGTAGAACGACTTCATAGGCTTCTTTCGTTTTAACATTGGCATCCAGGTATATAATTTTGATTCCAACTCCCAAGTAATTGAGCAAAGCCATAATTTGGATTTGATCGGCTTATTTATCAATCGGCTCTACTTCAGTCTGCACAAAAAGTTCCATTGGAATCTAGCTTTCTAGGAATATCTGATACTTTTCATCGTGAAGTTTCATTTCGCCTGCAGTCAGAAACCTGAAGATCATTACTAAGTAGTTTGAGATTTATGGATCACACATCATGGCGATTACATCGTCAATTTTTTTTATGAGGGGATCTTTCAGTTTTTGCGTGAACATGTCTATGATGTCTTCAAAGATCATGCCTTCGTACTTGGCCTTGGTTAGGAACTATTTTCCGGCTTTCATCTTCGCCTCCATGTTTTCTTTGAGGGATTTGTCTCCCTTGGTGTGGATAGCCTCCATGATGCAGAAGGCAAGAGCTCTGTAAAAGCAACTTCCATCTCTTCTAGTTTTTCTGTAGTATTGGTATTTTTAATGCATTTTTTGTACTTTGATATAGAACCCCTAATTGTTTATGAACTAATCCAACATCATAGATATGTCTCTTCGTTATCCGATCAACGGCGATTACATTTACATTTCGAGTCTGATGAATTACTGCTGCTACTGATACATTTTGAGTTGCTACTAGTATTCTTTCGTATTCCGTTCCTATTCCATTTTTTATTTCTGAGACTTCTATTCAGCCGCCTAGTTTTGATCTGCTTTCTTTTCTTCTGTTTGACATTACGATTTACTCTGTTCAACCCCTTTTTCTTATTATGTCTTCTCCTGATCCATGCACTCTTATATTTTTTTAAGTTTTGTTGATGCTATCCAATTTATAAAAAAATGAACAACCTCGTTTCAATATTAATGTCTCACTCTACTATCTACAATCATTAAATACATCATAGTGACAAAAATTAACATCATAAAGCTTCGCCTATTTTGATTCCAAGACCGGTCTATCTATAAAATTTTTTTAGTGTCTATTTGGTTTTCTATCTGAGCTATATAAACTCTTCGTTCTCACTATTTTACAAAGATTTATGCAATCCCCATAGAGCACGATAGTTTTTTGGAGACTTGGCAACCACACATGAAAAATATTTTATAGATGCGTCTATGTTTGATTTACCTCCAAGCGTATAGTACAATTCTCCAATTTTAACAGAATAGTGGTCGTTTTAGGGGCACAGCATGACAAGCTCTTCAAAGCAGAATACAGCTCTCATGTATTGGCCCTTTTAGGCGTATGTTTGGGCGAGTTCAAGCCATGCTTCCTGATCAGTGGGGTTTTCCTCTATGAATTCGTTAATTTTTTTAACATATTCGTCCATTCTTCCCTCTTTCTAAATTGATTATTGTGGATTAGTACTTTGTAGTAGGTGATCATTCTCTTGCGTGTATCTTTGTCACCTAGGTCTTATTTCATCACTGGTTAGAAATGCGTAATTTAATTGGTTTAGCTGGTACTATAGTCGATAATTGATCTTAATTTTTAAACATATCGATTTATCCCAATTTTTTAGGAGAACCATTGCAAATACTGTTTCAAAGTTCCACTAGGAATTTTCATTTACATCCCAGAGTGGATCAACTCATCCATGTTCGTGTATCCTGAATTAATGAATTGTAAACTTTGGTTGCAATTGCTGTTTTTTTTCATCAGCCTGTAAGAGTACTCGAAAGATGCGTCAGTCATGTTGTATTACCCGTTTCGTAAACCACAAACAATATCTTGCATTTCTTGCTAGGAAAGATTAGGCTTTTTAAGCTTGGAGTGGAGGGTTGATTGATCCATCAACATTCTAACTTGATCTCCTGATAATTTAAATGTAATAATATTCAACTACGTCATGCTTTCGGAATAAAAGCGCATAAAAAGATTACTCAACAATTTTTAGCAATACATTTAACTTAGTTCGCTTTTTACACTTGGGGTTGCCTTCGGATTGTGTGTGAAAGATAAAAACTATTACAGTTAATTTTAAATGCAAGGGTTTTATCCCTATAAATAACATCCCACTATGAAGAACGTACTGGGCCTTTAAATTCAATCACCGAACTAATTTAAACGGGTACGTTAATTTCAAGGGAAAATCACCAAAGTGCATAATCCGCAAATATCTGCTTTTAAGGTCTATGATCGCGAGAGTAAAAACCAATAAAAATGCTGGCTTAGAAAAATAACCCTGAAATCAGAAAGATAAAAGACACTAGACGATAAATTAAGTCAACTGTTGAGTTAACAGGCTCAGAGTTCTCGAACAATCATAGAAGAAGCCAAACTTAGAAACACTGTCCATCCTAATGTTGGCGTTTCAATGTCAAAAGATTCCGAGGAGAAGAAAAACGACAAATTAATGGCGAAGAGTGTTCCACCCACCAACATGAACACTTTAAATAATTCTTTACAACTACAAGTTAGCATGAACAATACTTTAAAAAATTATCTGTGCTAGCAGTCCCTCGGAGATGAGTAGAAAGAAATTCAAAAGGCCTTGGGCGATATTATCAAATTGACCACTCAATTGACAGGATAAGTTTATCAAAGTTAAACAGAGTAGAAAGCCTAACTCTAGTCTTTAATGTTTGTTAAAAAGTCGCTAACTAAACACATTGAGAAAGAAAGCTTGAAAGATAGGAATCCTGAGAAGTCTGATGTTTCCGAAGATAATAAGCCAGCATTCAAAATTTTTGGTTGATTTATAATGCCGAAAATATGCTAATAACTACGTTAAGATTTATAATTCAAATAAGTAAGCGCATAGGACCAAATGCAGTCACAAATTGCCTCAATTCGAAAGATAGCCATGAAAATATAGGAAGGCAAATAATCTTTTCAAATCTTATACAAATATCTAGACAGTTTGGAAGGATTGAACATGGAAGTTAAGAAAGACGATAGTTCCGACGAAGAAGGTGAGGAAAGCATTCATTAATATATAAATCCGATTAAAAAAATGCTTAGTGACTACAAAAAAAGTGTGCAGAAGATTAAGTGTCAAAATAAGCAGATAGAAAAAACTCTCGCGAATAAAGAAAACCATTTTGCTAAGGCAAACGTCGAGCAAAGGGGTGATCATCACTATCGAGCTATGAGTAAAGAAGATCTGGACTAGGAAATTAGCCAGTTGAGAAGAAAAATTCAAAATGAAAAGAATATCAAATGATTCTTTTTATCTTCTAAAGATAATTATTTTTAAAAAATAGTTATCAAGTTTTTTAAAGAAAAAGAGAGAAGTGATCAAAAATCACATCTTACCATGGTGAACGAGCAAAAATTTAAGTTTTCTGAGTATTCTACCTCGAATGGTAGAGTCTTTCTGGTAGAATACCAATTTTTTTTCTTTAAACTCAAGATAGATTTTCTGATTTTCTTCGGATACTGACTTTAAGTCTGCAACCAATCTGAAAGGTTTTTTGGTCCCAGTTTCTTAGCTAATGCCCCTAATCATGTCAAATAAACTAACTTATCGATGTTCCTTCCTGACGCTTTTCTAATAATTATAAATTTTTTCGAGGTCTATCCCCAGTATTCTTTGCTGCTCCATTCCAAAGGGATTTATTTTTATTACTTCAAATTCTTAGTACATTGACGCCTAATTGATACCAATGGGAGGAGTCAGTTCCAGTTTCACTTGCCTGGGGATGTACTCGATAGTCTTGAAGGGTTTTGCTCTGTCGCATTCTTACTGATCAGCATACTTGATGGATTTTATCTGAATTAGATAGAACATACGTAAACTTTGGGAAACGAAAGATGCTTGACTTCAAAATTTTTGGGTAAATGAAACTAATCGTCAAAATCTTGACTCAAGTAATACAAGGTGGTCATGAATCCGTTCTACTCAACAAGGTTAAACAATTCCTCAAGAGTATCATCTCTGCTTACCATTATCTTCCCTACTTCTTCTTCTAGTTCATTATAAATAGTGAGTTCGATTTTGTTTCCATTTTATGTTGAGTATATCTTGGATCCTCTTCTTTTAGCCGGAGAATTCGAGGTATTGGTCTTTTTCACAAGAACTAGTTGTTAAAATAAGTTTTAAGATAGGTAGCGCTAAGGATGAATGCAGTCCAAATTCATGTCAGCAATCCATTTGCCTTACTATTTGGGGAACCGAACTTCATAACTATCAGGATCATTGCAGCTTAATGCGCTCTGATCAAAATGGGGCTCGGTTGCATAAGCCAGGAGAGCAGCTCCAATAAGATCTTTTACCGTTGTTTTTTTCTAGTAAGGAATCACTTTTGAAAGAGGAAGAGAAAAGTAACAAATTCTCACCGAAGACCCCATACTGGTGGCTTTTGAGGCTTTTCTGGAAAAGATATTTGATTTTTTAGGTGACCTGGGACTTTTTCGGATCGGACTAAGGGCTTAGTCAGGTTATATATAGTCGACATAAGTATTTGGTTTGTTTTGCAGTTACTATGGCTCTTGTGGCTAAGTTTAATTTTTGTACAGTGGGAGGGAGCGAGCTATATTGATTTCTTAGAGATTTTACACAACTTATTGAAAGTCAAGTTGGTATTAATCGGTAGTGTGACAATGGTGAGTTGAAACAACCTGAGAAGTTTGTTTCAGACTGGGCTACTTAGCTCGCTAGAGTTATTCTATGGTGGTGAAGTCCATGTTGGTCGTGAGTTTGTATATTTTAAGTTAATAATAAATTGCATCATTTGCATATGAGTGTTACACTGTTTTCCTTAAAAGATTAATTAAAATATTTTTTATCTCTCAGTTTATACCATATTTTCGTAATTTCAGGACGGAAATAATACGAGTGTAGGATTATGTTGAGTAATAATAATTGAAAAAGCATGAAATGGGCGTTAATCAGGACTTTAAATTTTTTCTATTGATTAATCATGTAAGAAGTGCATACAATGAATATCGGCCATTACATACTTGGCCGGACCATTGGGAAGGGAGCATTTGCTAAAGTAAAAGGTACATTTTCAGCATATCGCAGAGGCAACGCATGACTTGACCGGTATAAAGGTAGCCGTTAAAATAATCAACAAGAAAAAAATGAAGAACAAAAACATGATATCCAAGGTCAAACGCTAAATAAAAATCCTCAAATTTATCAACCATCCCAACATCATCAAATTGTACGAGGTTTTGGACACAACGAACGACATCTTCGTTATCATGGAACTGGCCTCCAAAGGCTAACTCTACGAGTTCATTCAAAATTAGAAGATCAGCGAATAACTAGCACGCTTCTACTTCAGGCAAATTATCAACGGTGTTGAATACGTCCATCAGAATCTGATAGTACATCGCGATCTCAAACCATAAAATATTCTTATCGATTAGAACAACCTGATCAAAATAGGGGACTTCGGACTTTCGAATCTCATGAAGGACGGCAAACTATTAAAGACCGCATGTGGAAGTCCTAATTACGCAGCCCCTTAAATTGTAGGAGAGAGGAAGTACGAAGGAACATCGGTCGATGTATGGAGTTGTGGAGTAATCTTATTTGCCTTACTTGTCGGGTATCTTCCTTTTGAGTAGGAAATAATGAGTCTTCTGTACAAAAAAATCGAACGTAAAGTGCTTCTAATTTAGAGGGATGCTACACCATACCAAAATCAGTGACTCCACACGCTAGAGATCTGATTTCGAGGATGTTGCAGGTAGATCCGGGTAAGAGGATAAAAATTCACGAAATCAAGAACCACCCGTGGTTTAGATCCCACATTCCCATCTATGCCAAAATATCGAATTCTTTCACCACCCAAAAAGAGTAAGAATTCACCCTTGATGAACCCATCTATTAAGAAATATGCAAAATGGACCTGAACTTCCATGGATACTCCAGGTAACTGGCAGTTAAATCCATCAAAAAGAGAGATGACGAATCTTTTGTCATCGCCTACTAGCTTCTGAAAGACGAGAAGGATCGCAAACAGTTTGCATAGTAAAGTCAGACTCCATAGATTGAAAATAAAGCCGCAATTTTTTAGAAATTCGAAAATAGCATCAAATAGGAGTAGCTGCCACCTCAGGCATCAGAAACCAGAAATTTTATATATGGATATGTGTATAAAAAGTCGGCCAGGACCCTTGCTGAAATTATTCTGCAAACCTTGAAAATAAATAATATCGAATATTCAATTAAAAGTACCAGCAACTTTAATCATAGGCTCGGATTACAACATAAGATGCACGTACAGCTCAATTCATAGGAAAGGATCGATGAAAACGGATGACGATAGTAAGATGGACACAGAAGGAAACGAAAAATAACCCAAATTTAATCGGAACTAAGTTAAATTCGTTATTCAGATATATTCAGTACCCAACGAAATTCAATCACAGCTTGTAGATTTCCAGCTACTTAATGGGCACCCATTTGTGTTTTTTTTCTGTGTAAGGAGTATCAATGAAGATATTGAAGAGTTTATCTATCAAAAATGATTTGAGTAGTATCTTTTTTTGTTTAACTACTGTCTATAAATTTCAACAAATAAAGTTTATGAGATCATTCCTTTGAATCTTCAGATCTGAGTGGGCTTTCCCTCATAAATGTGAACTTAGATAGGATAGTGGTAGAATACTGAAGAGTTCTTTATCTTTAAAACCAGAATCTTGCGTATATTGTCCCTGGTTGGTTTAACTCCATTATAGTTTAAGTTTTCTTTCAGTTGCATGTTAACGAAAAATTGAGTGTTTGCCTGGCAATTCACAAAGTTCTGGGTCACAATGTCATAGGGTCGATCGGAGAAGTTTTCGTTAGAAATGGCCTCAACTTCAAGACTAAAGTTAAAGTTGGAGAGATTTTTGAAGGGAATTGGTGGCATTCTTGGCATGTTTTTTTTAGCGGGAATTTTGATTAACTGAGTGTTTTCATCGGGTTTGAACAGATCCTTGATGGACTGAATCTTGGGGACCTAACATTTAGCGGTAATGGGAACTGAGTAGGGCGCGCAATCTCCAAGATGAATTTAAAGAGAACCATTGATGGTATAGTTCTAAGAAACAGGTGGTATTTTAACAGCCACTTTAACCTGGGCCTTTTCTTTCTTTCTGATTTTGAATCTGACTTCCTCAAAATACTCGAATCTTTCATTGCTTCGAACTGAGAACACATACTCATCTAGATCGTCGAACTCATTATTCTAGCACTTTGCGATCACCCTCAAAAGTAGGGGATTGTTGGATTCATTTTAGGAGTCATCATTTAGTCCAATAGCAACGTCAAGCTACTCGATAGACCCAGGAAATAGCGTGTTTTTACCGAATGAAACTTAACTCCTGTTGACTTCAACATAATCTTTGGTTTCTTTCGACACATTTTAGTTTTCCAACGGCCGGCCACTTTATTGAAGACTCTACGAGACTGGCTCCTACCCTGACGACTTTTATACTTATTCACCTCCCTATTTGACTTCGTTGATATCCATCTTTTCTACCATTTTTTCCAGCTATTCGCTTTCCGAACCATTAGATTCTAAGATTATTCAAAACAAACCTGGTTTTTACTGGGATGAGATTTATTGGGGCTCTTCAGTAGTTTTTTATTCACTTTACACCACGTTTTCCTATGGTTTATCGCCTTCCATGAGTTTCTGACGCAAAGTATTGATTCTAATTTCAAAAATTCTCAAATTTTTATGGTATATCAATATTAAATTAATTAACATGGTTCAATTTTATTTATCAAACATCTAACAAGTTCTTACTCAAGACCTAAATTCAATTTTCAGTTTATTTCTTGAATGCGCGGAAAAATAAAATCGAAACATATTGTCGACTGAGAGTAAGATGATATACAAACACATTGAAATTATCTTTGTGAAAAGTATTTGAATTCAAAAATTTTCCTTATAAATATTTGTTAGATAATTTGATATGTCGTTACCGCCAAAAGGAGACTGCACTAAATGCCAATTCATTTCCATCTAAGGAAACATTGGGAGTGGAAAATCAACCATTCTTAAGATAATAAGGGAGAAATTTCCGGAACTTACCGCTCTTGACGAGCCTGTCACTCAATGGGAGAAAGCTGGGAAAAGTGGGAGCATTAATTTGCTTGAACTCTATTACCAGAAACCCTAAAGATGGGGTTTCATGTTCCAGATCAATGCTTTTATGAGCAGACTCTTGAAATGGAACTAATACTCTCAAATTAAGGGCGAAGGAGTCAAACTTTCCTAAAGGAGTCTATTATCAGACCGCTATATTTTTGCCAGTATCATGAGAGACATGAATATTTTGAATGAAGCTGAGCACGAGATATATTTAAGCACTTATGAGGGCATGCTCAAGATGAAGAAGATTGTAGACTTATGTGGAGTTATATATGTGAAGTGCTAGCCTGATATTTGCTCTTAGAGAATAAAAAAGAGAGCAAGAGAGGGGTAGGGGGACATTCCGATTGACTACCTTTAAAGGATTCATCAAAAGCACGAGAATTGGCTGACATAGCAACAGAAGGAAAAGAAAAAGTTCAATGTCTTAATTATTGACAATACCAGACCGATCGACGAAGACTCTATTGTCAACAATGTCAAGCAGTGGCTGAGAAACTTTAATAAAATGAACTGACCATGTGAATTGTTTATACGTACTCATTTATTTTTTCATAATCAGTCTTTGATTAATATCCTGTAGGTTATGCGGTGAACAACAACTCAGATATAGTGATATTAGAGAAAGAATATACTTTAAAGGGAATTTACAAGCTCAGAACCTACTATGGCTTCGCGAAAAGGTTGGGGTAGTAATTTATATGAGATCATAAACTTTACTACTTTCATTTAAATTTAAATTTGGGTAATTTAGGCTTTTTCGAGTTTGCTTCCAAATTCCGATCTTTGAGACCTGGGTTTTTTGTGGATCTATCTTCTTTTAAATTTAGTAATGATTAATGTGAAGTAAACGATTTTCTCTTAGCAGACTCACGTTAGAAATATTCACAACCTATCGAAATTTACATTTTAGTTTGCTGTTTGGCGTATCGACAGTCTTTGTTGCAAAAATTCCTACGTTCTTGTGATGTTGTGTTTTACCGGCCCTTAACAATTTTGGATTAGCAAAAGTTGGAATTAGAGGCAAATTTGATCGTGTGATAAGGGCGATAGGGGCGACTCGCTCTTGCTATTAAAATGCGATTTCAATAGAAGAAAAACAGTATTTAGCGGGGAAAGGTCGATCTTAACTCAGCAATGCTGCTGGAAAATCTCCGGTCGAAAAAGGATCTTTTTTTTTATTAGCTTAAGCTGTTAGTTTTGCGCGTATCCTGAAAACGCAAGTTAAAAACTCGACTCCGACTCAAAGATCGTTGTACAACATAGGAACAAGACAATATTTGGGAAAAAGGAACAAGTTTTCAATTAAAATGGAAGAATACGGAAACAAGTCCCACTGCTAGTCTTTGGAGCATATTTTTTTATCATTTGGTCAATCTGACTTGTAAATGAAACAAATACAAATACCCTAATCAAAATAAACGCAAAAAATTACTATCTGCTGCAAACATGTGAATGCTTTTATCTGCTGCAAACAGAACGTGAATAATTTTTGCATTTGATACTCATAAAATCATCGATAATTTTTATTCTCTTAGGGATTTCGGTGTTTTTATTGATTGAAACGTAGAGTAAAAAGATTTGATACATCTAGACATATTGTTGACAAGTCAATGAAAAAAGCCTCCGATTTGCTACCTCTACGGTTTGGATAAAATTTCTAGATCAAGAAACTCAGTTGGGAAGACTTCAAAGGTGATGTAGATGAGAGAATGAAGTGGTCTGCTCATATCTACTGGAATATTGATTATGAAATAATCGATGCAGAGAAAAGAAAAATCAAAGCTTACTTACGCATGAGTAGCAGGTCTTGGGTTCGAGAAGAGAAAAAATGTGATCATCTGTTAAATCATGAAACTGGCCACTTTATTATCGGAGGTTTGTGCGGCTTGGAGTTTCTAAGAAGACTTGATTACAAAAGAGACTCGAAGTAAAAGTTTGAAGATCTCGCATTAACAACTTTTAACAGAACCATGAGCGAATACTTGGATATGTAGAAAAAGTACGATTTTGAAACCGAACATCGTCTAAATTTTAAAAGCCAGGAAGCATGGGATGCGACTCTCTATTAGAAATTAACGTATTACAAGCAGATCTACGACAAAAAGAAGAGCAGATTTGTAAAATTTTCGGAAAGTCCTTCGAAAAACAGGTGAATTTAAGAATATGTATATAACTTATGATCGTTCCTTTCTTAGCGAATTATTTTTGGTAATAATTCTTTTTAGAGTAAAATAGGGGCGTTTTTGATTGCTTTAGTTGTTTGCTGTTCTTCACGCAAGAGATTTTTCCATAAAGAACGTTCATTTATTTACGCGTTCAGCATATGAGGCTTGAATGGTTGTGAAATTGCCGGCAGGATTTCAAATAAAACTGAGGATTACCACGGAATCACAAAAAACTCCAGCGAGCACATAATTTACTTTGATTTATCTTTATAAATTCTTAGATGGAAACAAAATGACAATTACAATCCAATTGTGATCATATTCTACAAACATATGAACTGCTTTTTGTAAGATATCTAACCCATTTACTGGGACTCTCTCCTCCCTGTAGAATCTTTAGCGACTTTATTTGCAAGTTTGAAACGTTAAAATTGGGAATTTAGAAATTTAGGCTAATGGGTCCAGTTTCTTTTTGAGCTTGGGTGGTTGTGGCTGAAGTAAGGGTTATTTTTGTTGCTAAGCTGTACTATGTGTCTCCCGCCATTTTCTTTATCAGCCATTACACAGTGCTATTAGACTAGTTGTAATCAGCTTTTTGATTTCCTTGGTTCTTAACCACTTCTGGTGTAATACTAGAGACTTTTTTTGGAACGGCGAATTTAACAGAAATAAAAGATGCTGCGGTTTATTTGGGATAAGTAGATTTAAGCTGAGTAAGAAATATCTTACCTTTACCATGAGTTCGAGTTTATACTGGTTTACAACTTCAAAATAGGTGAAAACTTTGAAAGGTGCTGAAAAATCGGTTGTAACTCTGTAGTTCATGACTACAAACTATCCTTAGGGTGGATTGATTTTAAGCGCTTTGTTCAGGACAAATTATCCATAATTGACTGATTAATGGAAATTACAGTCGTCGAGAATAACTGATCCTGGAGAGTTGGAATCAGCCATCGTCAGATCCTAGTTGAGAACTAGCTTTAAAGCTGGATTTCCCGATAAATAGCTCTTCATTTGGATGCATCCATCGATAGAAGAGTTAATAACATACCCTGAGGCATTGAAGAGTATGTTTAGCTTTTCAAAAACATCCACAAAAATTTTGCTTTCGGTGTTTTTGCTCACTGAAACATTCGAGGCGCTCGATGAAACTGTTTGAGGGGTAAAGAAAGAAAAACTTCCGAAGTTCTTGAGCATGCTTTGCTTGGGCTCGACTACTTCGCTTGCAATGAGGGGTTTGATGTGGGATGTGTTAGTTAATTGGGGATGCCCAAAATCAATGATTTAATCTGAAGTTATACAAAGCCATACCCAGAATTTCATATACCAGGACGAAATTTTTCCTGATGATTTCCTCAGTAATATTTCCGCAGAAATCCTTGACGATAACAATGATTCTGTTGAGCAACTCCAAGAGGTATGCTGGTGATACATTGAATCTGGTTGTAGCCACGACGTAAAGTGATGATTTCTTTAGGTAAGCGAAATTTATCCCTTCGATGTTAAATATTGGCTAGCAATCACCTTTGGCAAGTTTAACTTTTCTGTAGAAAAGTTATGGAGTGTTTTTAATAAGATCCGACCTGAAGTCTCGGTTTATGATAGGATCTCCCCGAGCTGAAAGGATGAATATTTGAGAGATCATTACAGGGTCGATAGTTTTTGACTCTGGTGATTTGTGATTAAATATATGTCTATTAAGTAAGAGGGAATAATAATCCATCCAACTATATTCGATTATTCATAATTCTATGCCAAGAATCTTATCAAGTCTGAAAAGTATCGATCAAACAGCAGCAAACAAAGGCTTTGTTTTCGACTCGAGAGACAAATATATTCACAAGTATGCCGTTGAAAAAATTTAGTGCTTTGACATAGCATGAGTGGCTTCCTTTATCTCGAGCATGCTAAAATTTTAGTTTAAAATGGGTAGCTTTGCCAAAAAGAAAAGATTTTGCCGGTCTGAATGACTGGCAATACATCAATCATTTCAAGGACAGCTATCGTTTAACTACGAAGCTTGGCCTTATGAAAACACTTCTTAAAAACATGCAATCTCAAAACTGGAACCATTTACAATTTTATCCACGAAGCTATGATCTCAGGTATCTCTTCACTTATACAATAGTTAAGATTTTGAAAGCTTTGTCTAAGATTACACTCACACCGCCATTATGAATCTCCTCAAAAAATTTGTGATTTACTTTTAAATGCGAGACCCGGAAATGTTGAAAATGTTGAGGAAAACTGGAATGAAAACGAAAACTGATACCCACTCATACCTGCGAACTCTATAGAAAACAAGTTCTTTCTTCAAAGAAAATTTGCATTCAGAATTTTCTAAAAACATTCCAGAGAGGGAGTCCTATAAAGCCAGGAGGCTGGTGAATTAAAAGCTGCATGCTGAGCATAATCTTTTATTTGAGAAAAGAATATTCGTAGGACTATTGTACTATCTAGAGCAAACTCTCTCTTTAGATGACAACAAACTTTGGAAGAAGATTGATATTACAGCTTTAGTAAATTATAGTTTCTATTAGCCGCCGTACTCTAGTGAATTGTTAAGGTCAAAGCACTAGCTCGGAGTTCCGAGTGAAGAAGCATTATATTTACTCCTTCGCTACTACAAAGAGAGCAAGAAACGATACCATTGGTTTAACGTCGATGGATTGCATAATGTTTGGATCATAAAGGCAAACTAGTCTTCAAGAGGTCGTAACATTTTTTTGGTTAATAATATTGCTGATGCCAGATCTTTTAGCAATGGAACCAGAGTTATACAAAAATACATTGAAAAAATATGGGTTTTGCACTACTTTTCTCAAGAGCTATTGTAGACATACCCATTTGTTAAGAAAATCATCAAAAAAAAATTCGATATTAGGGTCTGGGTCTTAGCCAAATCTTTTAACCCATTAATGTTTTATATTTACTAGGAAGGCTATCTTAGAATATCTTCTAAACCATATCAGCTAACCTAACTGTAAAATCATAAGGGGCATTTAACCAATTTCAGTACCAATTTTTCTGATGGGGATG
>JAOWAT010308841.1:19233-34688 GCA_028571025.1 Longipedia americana
GTCAATTAAGCTAATGATGAAGAGTCATACGTTTTACTAAGCAGTTTTCTTGAATTTGTTAAGCGAGAATATGGGTGCAAAGATTTGATGGCAAACATCCGAAAAATAGTAAGTTCGGTGATGGAATCAGTTTAGATGTCTCATGAAAGAAACCAATTCGAACTCTATGGGTTTGATATAATTTTGGACGGTAGTTTGAAGCCTTGGCTTCTGGAGTGTAATCTTTCCCCGGCTTGCAAGGAAAGAGGGTAGCTCAAATAGGTGGCGAGAAGAATGGGTAAAGGGTTGTTGAATGTCATGGGGTTTATAAAAAGCGAAAATTATGGCTGGGAGCAAGTAGAAAGTGGTAGAAACACCGATTTGTGTCTTGTGGACACAGAATAGGAAAGAAGAATTATCACGTAAAAGAAAACATCTAGGAAACTTTTGCTGAAGAAGATCGTAGAGAAGAAGGGATAATACATAAAAAATATTGCCGTGGAGGGTGGATGTTTCAATTGGAAACAATATGCGGAAAGAGAGCGAAAGTAGTATCTCACGGAAAAAGTGAGAATCATTCAACACTTTTATAAGGTGAGATTTGAAAAACGCTTTCTATCTCTGATAACTACACTCTGTTCTTCGCGAAAGAAATAATCTCGTGCCAAAATTATCATCGCGGTCCTCGCAAAAATCGTCAAAAAAGCAAGAGGAAAAGTTTTTAAAAAAATATTCAAAGTAAAAAAACTCAAAGAAATCAAATTTGGCGATTCAAAGAAAGCACAATATTTTCCCCCACTATTCTGATATTTTAATTTTCAAATTTACCGAACCATGTTCCTGATATCGAAAATATGTATATAAATACAAAGTCAGATGTTCTAAAAGAAAGAAAATATTTTCGAAAACTATTCATCGTCAGCACTCAATCTGTTCGCAAAAGAGGTTTCCGATAGCAAAAGCCACAACCACGATGTATAAGTTTGCAAATAGTTAGTTTTTTCTACTAGTAAGAGACCAGCATTATGATGAAGCTTATAGTTTGGGAGTCAAACGTATTTATTATTATATGAGCAGTTTTAAAAGAGGATCCGACAAATGCACCTGTCTCGAAATTTTGTTCATTTATCGAAAATAACTACGACGCTTGTAAGTATCGAGTAACCTAGTGAAAAAAATGGTGAAAGAAGAACAAGAATATGAGACCGATTCTGATTCTGAAAATTAACTATAAGAGTCTTAAAATTCTGAAAAATAGGAATAAGAGTGTGATTCAATGAAGTTTTCAATCGCATCAAGTTTGAATTCATCAAAATCAAGCATCACTTCGTCGAATTCAAACATCTCTGCTGTGTCTAAAGCTTCCAAAACTTCTAAGGGATCAACTCAGTTTAGAAAAAATGTGAAAGGGAAATAAAATACTGGGAAATTAAATAAGAAACACGACTGGGATCATATTTGTAAGAACGAAAAGTGCCCAAACAAGAAGAAATGAAATTTTACACTTTGATTTCCGTTCCTCTTTCATGAAATTTAATCAAAAACATATCCAAGTTAACAGTAGGGAATGAATGCTGATGAGTTTACGAAACTTAATCTTAAAAGATTTATGATCAATAGGCAGCTTAATTGTTCGGATAAAAATTAATCGAGAATTTCTATTGATTTAATCAAATCTTTATAATATCTTCGTAAAAGTGATCTCGAAAAATGATCAGATTCGCAGGAATTTCTCGAACTATGGGAATGAGCCCCTTTCTGAGGAGAGGATTTTGTACTCAAATGACAAAAAATATTCTTTCAAACAATTTATACAGCATCGACTTGATCAACAAAAATGTCAACAGAGCAATTTTGGCAATGGCATATTCACCAGGTGTAGGTGCTGTCTGTGAGGCTATTCAGAAAGACCCATCAGTCGCAGACACCATGACTTTAAGGGGTCGATCTGTTGCTATTGTTACAGACGGAAGTTTTTTGGGAGTTGAAGGATAAACTATTCAGCCTGTGATGGATTGGCTAATTGTCCAAATTAAATATTACTCAGGATTGGATGCTTTTCCCTTTATAATAAAGAAACACGCTAAAATCTAAGAAATACTCGACGATTTGTCGACTTGTTATGGGACTGTACTGTACATGGATAATACGTAAATCGAAGAAGCTCCTGAGAACCTGCTCGTAGTTCAGCAAAAAGATTTAGTCTCGGAATTTAAATGCGAGGTGTCGGATCTCGAAAAAACTGCACATGTTTTAGCGTTTTTAGTTGAAGAAAAAAAGAAAGGAGTCGCCACCATTGATGACATCAACGAGGGAAAGTAATACTAAGCCCACAATTTTAAATATATTGAGCCTTACGGTGTATAAATCAAAGATGGAAGAGACATATACTCTCATGCTCTTCAACTCCACGAATTTTACCAAGGTACGCCTCAGATAATTCAGGAAAAATGCAGATTGAACTTAACTTCCACGACATTAATAGACTCAAACCACATTTTACCGAATAAAAATTAAGAAAGCTCGTCAAATAGAAGAATGTCTACTCAAAAACCAGTCAGCTGAGTGCGATCGTAACAGACGGAACTGCAGTTTTGGGGTATGGAAATATTGGTCCAATGTCCGGTCTACCCGTTATGGAGGGAAAGTCCCTGCTTTTTAAAATGCTCGGGGATGTGGAAGTTGTTCCAGTGTGTGTTAATCACAGAAAAAGCATTGCAGAGCAAATCACAGCCATAATTAACTTATTGGGTCATTTCTAAGCGATCAACTTAGAAGATGTCAAAGCACCTGAATGTTTTGATCTTGAAAGTGGGTTACAAGAGCTGAAAATTATGCCCATTTTCCATGATGATCAGCATGGAACTGCCATTGTGACTCTCGCAGGTCTTATCAATGCGGTTAAGTGTGTAGACAAGAAACTGTCCGAATGTAAAATCATAATCAACGGAGCCGGAGCTGCGGGAATAACTATCGCCAATTTGCTTCTCAATTATGGAGTAAAAGATATCATCCTTTGCGATTCGATCGGATCTATCTATCGGGGCAGAACCAAAAACATGAACGATATGAAAAAGAAAATTGCCGAAGTTACAAATCTTTAAAACAAAATTGGGTCTCTCGGAGATGTTATTGAAGGAACTGATATCTTTGTGGGTGTTTCCAGTGAAAAAGCTTTGAAAGGCCATTGGGTTTCAAAAATGAATAAAAAAAGTATTATTTTCGCACTTGCGAATCCAATTCCCGAAATTATGCCCAACGATGCCAAGGCGAGTGGTGCGTTTGTCTATGGGAGTGGAAGAAGTGATTTCTAAAATCAGATAAATAATTCTTTGGTTTTCCCCGGAATTTTCAGAGCTATAATGCAACATAATCTGAAGGAAATCACATAAGAAATGAAGATCAAAGCTGCATAGGCTATAGCAGCTAGCATCACCTAAAGCCCTCGCCCCAATTATATAATTCCCGATAGTTTGGACAAGGATGTTGCTATCAGAATTTCCAAAGAACTTGGGAAACTTAAAAAACCAGCTGCTAAGAATTGATCTAACTCTGTTATTTTGAGGGTCTTAAAAATTCATGAAACCTATAAATCGACTCTTTTAGTGCAGTTTACTCAATATAAACAGTTATATCTAAAATTTTAAAGTTATAATGGAGAACCACCTATAATTCAAAAATTATAGTCTTGTTGCCTTTGAATTCCGATAATACTAGCCTCATTCGTAGTTGTTTTGCTACTTATCTTAAATCGAGTGTGATACAAAAGCCACCTACTTCTATATTCAAAAGGTCCTATCAAAAGCATTTACTTAATGGAAGGGAAAAGCTAGTTATTAAACAATTGAGAAACAAATCACAAAAAGATACTTTTTTAATATTTTGAAACAGAACATTCTTACCTGCAAGGCCTAGAGATTCAAGAAAAGACTGGGGATTAAAAAAATGCGTAGATAGTCAATGATGGACAAGCTTTCCAAGCGAAAATAGAAACTTATGATCGAGCATTTTCTAAAAAAAGACAGGGCTTGGTACTTTTAGATGTTTAAACGCGGAATTTTCGATAAGATTAAGTTCAATCTCCTCAGAAGTAACCTGCAGAGAAAATATCTTTAGATATTTTTTCTTCACTCACGCAAGTTTAAGCAGTAAAGCATAACAAACAGGGAACAGGACACACTACTGGATGGATTTCATCAAGATTATTTGAAGAAAATCACCATCAAGGGACTCCTTTTTAATGACAAATAAAGGAAACTGATTAAATACATGAACAAGAAATCACTGCAATAGCTGTTCCTCCATTGGAAATCTCAGAAAAACTAGTAAGCCAGAATGACGGATCAGTTCAGAGCAAAACATTATTTCAGCATGGGATTTGAATCTTTAAAACTCAATATCCGTCTTTAAAAATTAAAAAAAGTGAAATAAAAGCTGACTTTAGTTGCTACTCTCAAAAAATTTCGCCGATCAGTTAAACAGGAAAAATCCTACCGTGATAATCATGAGTAAAATTAGGAGCTACTCGAGGCACATTTATCCAGAAAAATACACCTACTTTTACTATATTCCTTTAAAAAATGGAAAGATTTCGCCGATCGAAAAATTGAAAACCGCAAATAGAACAAAATTTTGCAGGAATATGCGAAAATCAAAGAAAAAGATACATTGCTGAGGAAATACTTCAATCAATTGAAGTTGAATAAAAAAATCAATGAGGCTGTGAAATTTCATAGAGAGAAACTCAAAAAAAAAACAGTTTAAGGATTAAAAATGACAATGATTAAAAATTCTCTGAAATGGTAAAAAGTGAAAGAGTTTGTACAGAACAGAGAGATCCGGAAATACTTTAAAGCGATACAGCTTTTTAACCAAGAAGCTTAATGTTTGGTTTGTAAATACAACATGAAAAGAATTTTTCGCAAATTTGTACTTAGCCTGAGCACACAATACCGTTAAAATGAAACGAAAGCCGTCAGTTATCACAGGCAAAATCTGTTGTTTAAATCCATTTATGTATTAAAGAAAGAGGTGTAGTTGCATAAAAAAACTGATGAAGCCATCGTGAAAATCAATATAAGAATGGTTTTGCAGAGATGGAACAAAATCTACAGAGTTAGAAGCTTTAAATATTCAAAATAGTTTGTGAGCAAAGCCAACATTCTTAGGGAATGGAAACTCTACGCTATGAATCGAAAACTCCGTAGATAAAAGAGCTGGGACGACATAGATACAGTCCCAATTAGAAGATTGACTGTGAATTCTTGCAATAGCCCCTCGAAGCTTATTCAGTTATCTTATAGTGATTGGGACTCCTCATGATGTGACGGCAGGCAATTTTTAATTATTTAATTGGGTTCAAATAGTTAGTATACCTGACATTTTGATAACAATCATATGATTTATAATTTGAATAGGAGTTGATAATTTAGCTGCTGAACGTTTGATTAATCTAGGAAAACGAAATGGAAGCGATTCAGTCTTTTTTTGGAGCAATTTGGAGTGGTATCAAGAGAGTAGGAGGCTTTATAAAAAGAACAATCATTAAAATATGGAAACCAGTTTTAGTAGTTACAATTGTCCTCGCCACACTGATTATGATAACTTGTCTTATCCTGTATTCGTTCAATAGCGTTGGTTCCGCAGATCAGGCGGTGTTAGTCAATTGGAGTGAATCGAGATATCATGATGGTACTTACACCAACGAAATTGTTTTCACTGGTCTAGGTTCCGGTTTCGTTTCACTTCCCAAGACTAAATTTGATGTCACTTTTATGGAGAGGAACAAAAGTGACGGAAATGGTTAGTCAGATGATAATGGTGAGCTTTCTTCTTTCATGGGCGAAACTCACTCCTTGAAAAATAATGTAATTTCGGCAAGAGTAGTGGAAGGAACGATGCTTTAGGTGGCAGCTAACATCTAATGTTAAATCATTACATCCAATTTACGGACTTTTCTGTAAGAGTATGGGTAACAATGGTCGACCTACATAACATAGTACATGCAAATTTTAGAGTAGAAAAATAAAGAATGTCATAATTCAAGAAATATCGACTATCAGGTTTTATGAACTCACAAACAAACTGATAGTTGCTAGAGTAAATGGAGTTTTCAATGGGTATAGGACAAGTGTACCAAACTACCCTTTTCAAATGCAACTGGTTAATGTGAGAGTGAAATACCCATAAGGGTCCTTTTCGGTGAATAACACTCTTGGGGTTCAGCTATTACAAGCAAAATCCGTGTTAAAACAACTGGATAGGCAATATAGCTTTCTCACTTCGGATATTGCTGCATATCAAACTAGACTCACAAATTCTTTTGCTTTGAAGGTATTTTTTTCGATGTGAATACTTTAGGGGCAGACTCAGGGGAGAATGAAAGGAAAGTAGTTGTTATCCACAAATACTGGTGGAAAGTGGATACTAGGACTCGACGTGGTAAAGAATATATTACATCCAAATGCAGCTTCCACCACCTAAATTGGATATATGGAGCAATATCTCTGGAATTATTTCCAAAATTTGTACAATTCGACTTATAAACTCGGGTGAACTCTCGTCAGTAAATTTTAATCTTATTTTGTGGTTTTTCATAAAATTTCAGATTATTAAAGCAAGCATTTTAATTTTCTGATGATTTAATATCGAAAGAACCCCGGTATTCGCAAATAGATTATTGATTAGTTGACTTTCTTGAGTAAAAATGCTAATTTACCATTGGGTTGATAGTAGAAATGCTTATTACCTTTACCTTCCTACTTTTTTTGATTACTGCATTTTTTAGAATTCATCTACTTTTTTCTTTGTTAGGAAAAAGAGAGGAGCATTCAAAAAGCCCAAGGAAATGTGAAATAATGGGTGAAAGCTCAGATACTACCTTTTATAATGGATATGTTGTGCTGAAGTAAAAGCCTTCCATTTTTATCCCGATCAATTTCTGAAAGATAGAAAAATAGACTAATCCTTCTAAAATTGAGGGAGTATAGGAGGGGATGTCAAATTTCTCGTTCGCATTATTCAAAGTTAAATTTAGAAGAGGGTTCTTCGGATAAAAATTAACAACTTCCCGATGAGACTATAAATGCAGAATAGGGATTGGTGATTTAAAACATAAATACACATGTTGTACAAAAAATCTGAACCCAAAATCCAGTATCAAAAATTCACTGAGGAGGACTACATGCCGGTAAAACATGAAGGTCTCGCCACTGTCGCCATCCACGCCGGTCAGCCACCAGAGCAAGTCCACGGTAGCATCAATGTCCCAATTCATATGAGTAGTACTTATGCTCAGACTGATATCAACAAACCTATCGGAAAATTCGACTACACTCGAGGAGGCAATCCCACCAGAGAGGCATTAGAGACTTGTCTGACTGAAATGGAATATGGTGAGAACTGTATTACCTTCTCAAGTGGCTGTGGTGCAACTGCATCAGTTATGCATACTCTTAAGAGTGGAGACCATGTGCTCGTATGTGATGATGTCTACGGTGGAACTAACAGATATATGAGAGTGTTTATGAAGGGAAATTTCGGAGTTGATATTGAGTTCATCGACATGTCCAAACTGTAAAATGTTGAAAAATCAATCAAAGAGACTACTAAACTTTTGTGGATGGAAAGTCCTACTAACCCGACAATGAAAGTTCTAGATTTGGAGGCAATCATTGGAGTTGCTAAGAAGAAAGGGCTAATTGTCGTTGTTGATAATACCTTTTCAACTCCAGTTATTCAATCTCCTCTTCTTTTGGGAGCCGATATTGCCTATCACAGTGCTACTAAATATTTGGGTGGACATACAGATGTCGTTATGGGAGCTCTTGTCATAAAAAACAAAGAGTTATATAATAAGATATTCCTTGCAGCGTGCAGTATTGGAGCAAACCCGTCTCCCTTCGACTGTTATATGGTTCTGAGAAGTTTGAAGACCCTTTAGCGAAGAGTATACAAGGCTACTCACAATGCTTACCACTTGGCCCACTTTATGGAGAAGAGTGAACTCGTTGAGGATGTTATGTATCCCGGGCTTAAGAATTACAAAGGACATGAAATTGCAAAGAAGCAAATGAGAGGATTCGGTGGAATGATTTCTTTCCGGATTAAGGGAGGAAAGGACCAGGTTTCTAAATTTTTGAAGGCCGTGAAGGTGTTTACTCTCGCCGAGTCTTTGGGAGGAGTTGAAAGTCTGGCCCAGTGCCCTTTTTTCATGACCCATGCCTCCGTCCCTGAAGAGCAAAGAAAAGTTCTAGGAATTACTGAAAATCTGATCAGACTATCTTGCGGGATTGAATCAACCGATGACCTTGTCGCCGATATTGATCAGGCCTTAAAAGCATCTCAAGCTTGATATCCATGTCTAAATTGCATCATCTTATAATAGTAAACGAATATAATATTTTGTCCCGCAGTTTATATTTTGTTATTATCTTTTGAGGAAGAAATATAATAATTCAATCAAATGGGCTATTTATCAGTCATCACTCTGGTGGCATTCTTTTGGACCTCCTCGCAATTTGATCCTTACTCCATTCTGAATATCTCTCGAAACTCAACTCTTGAAGACATAAAAGCAAATTTCAAGGTAAAATCAAAAGCAATGCATCCTGACAAAAACGGCTAAGACCATGAACTTCTGCAAAAATATGAGGATGTAGTCAACGCCTATGAAATCTTAAAGGATTAAAAAAAAAGGAAAATGGTTGACATGGGAATTTTTCACCTGTATGACCTTGGGAAAGGTTCAGTCAAACCAAGATTTACGATTGATGATTTATTTTCGATGGGATCGACCCAAAAACGAAAAACCAGGCATAGAACCGAATATCAGACTCATTATTCAAGAAAAAGGTAAATGAAGGAAAAAGATGAATAGTTCGAACAAAAAGACGTTTTGTAGGAGTTATGAAAACGAGTTTGAGTGTAATGGGAAATATTCATTGGTATTCTGACCTGTATGCGGAGAATAAGTGTTATTTATCTTTTTTATATTATGACAAGTATTCAGTATATTCAGTATTATGACAAGTAAACGAGTTTAAAGATCAAACTTAAAGTCGAGAGTCTATAGGTTTAATCGTAAAACTAGTTGTGGTTAAAAACATCTTACTCGTTTCACGGAACAAAGACCTAGAAAATCTGAGCTGATCTTGTATTGAGCAAAGAATGTTTTTGAATCTATAAGGAGCGACCCCTATGTTGTGAATTCTGATTGTTCTTATAGTCTAAGGTTCGAAAAAGTTAATTACTAGCAGGATTTTGTCACGCAAATTTTGTAGCCTGCGTGTTTATTTTTTAATTCATAGTGAGAGTCTTTTTTAAATATTATACCTGCAAGACCCTCGAAACATGCCTTAACCTCCGTAAAGAGATACATTTTGTCAGATAATGAGATCAACCGTATTAACATGTTTTATAAACTCTTCAAGCAAGATTTTAAACTGAAAACCCTCACGAATCAGATTTCTGGTAACAACCTTCTCGAAAACCTACAGGAATTAACGGTGAAAGTCTGATATCTTGTTGAAGACCATGACCAAGTGCAAGTAATCGATAGATGCTGGAGCGGGGTTATATTCCGAAGCATGAGCTATTATGCCATAAATCTAATTCCTTAGGTGCTCTTGGTTGAATTATGAGGGTTTTATCGGGGTTTTGACCACTAGAGCTCCAAATTTCTCGCACTTCCCAGATTTATAGCAAGTCATATTCAGTGATGGGGCCTCTCCCGAGCCTTTAGAGAAAGTTGAGATAGTAGTCTTAGGAGTCAATCGCCTTCAAAAACTCCAGGGATAAACCTTCTAGACTTAAAAGGTCTCTTTCCCCTTAAAAAATACGGTCCATCTTTGTCAAAAATTCAAATTATTATGATCTATTTCGCTAAACATGCTGAGTTCATACCCTCTTTGAAGTGATTTGCATTCACTCCTGAGAATATACATTTCAATAATTAACAATTATATCATCGATAATTATTCGGGGAACATGGTTGATTTTCTCAGCCAAAATAGAGTTTCCTTTTATTGATAAATTGCGTATCAACTTGTATTGATCGATTCATGATCACATTCCAAAATTCTCGGCCTGAGAAGCAACAAACTAAATTAAGTCATAAAGGTAACAGTTTAATGGCGTGCATTTGCATTGATCTGGTAAACAGTAATTTTGACGAATTTAGAAAGGAAAAATAATATGGTTTATGTAAGGTGATGTCAGACGAAAAATAGTAGCATTTCCTAGGAATTCTCTTTTTTAAGGAGGTAAAATTCGTTTTGAAGTTTTTTCTAGGCTGATTCCCAAAGTCAGGATCTACGGGTGCATGTTTATCCCTTTAAAATCTTTTTTATGACTATATTTATTGTCAAAATGGTTGGAATTTTTTGGGCTAATGACCTCGCTCTGAACTACCATCATCGGCATTTCCAAAAATAAGTCAAAAAATGGTGCCCTTCGACCTTGTACGTTTTTTAAAATTCGGTTTTTTAAATCTATGATAGCCATGTTCACTCCATGTGTTTCAACCTTACGGCGAAAATGCCAGTTTTTTAAACCAACAAGCAAGTAGAAATGCTAGGCAAGGTGAAAATAATTGATGCATATAGATAACTCAGCTTTTAAAATACTATAAAACCTAAAGAAAGTATGTGTGTGTTTTTCCTTTTGTGCATAGAAAATCCGCCATGGCGCATTTTTTAGTAAAGAAAAATGAAGCTTGGTGAAAAAAATACTCTATTTTTGGATATATTTGATTGATTATCACTCCTGCAGATGTGATATTAAAAGCGCATTACTGATTCAAATTTTGGAAAAAATATTTCAGCAGTCCTTTTACAGATATTTCATTTCGCTCAGTTATTAAATTGTTTGTAAACATATTTCGCAAGTATTTTTAATTAGAAGAGCTTCTTAGAAAAAGGAGATTTGAAGAATCATTTGTAATCCGATGTTATAAATTAAAATCCAATCAAATTTTACATAATATATAAATGGATAAGGATTATAAAAAATAGGTCAACTAGTTGGTCCTTAATCGTCTTAAAAAGTAGAGGAAAGAATGGAGAGCCGATCACCCTTTCGGGTTTGTGGCTAAGCCCACTCTTAACAATGATTCCTCGGTGAACATGATGAAATGGCACTGTTAAATTCCCGGTCCGAAAGATAGCCCTTGGGAGCATGGGACTTATACTTTAGTCATGGATTTTAGTTTTGAGTTTCCTGTTCGGTAATTTTTTAAATAATTTAGCCCGCCAAAATGCGTTTTTCGTCCTCCTCTCCCTCATCCGAACATTTACCCCTCTGGGACTGTGTGTCTATCAATTTTGAACGAGGAAGAAGACTGGAAACCCCATTTAACGGTTAAAAATATACTCGAAGGAGTCCAAAAACTATTGCAAGAGGAGCCTAATGTCAACAGTCCTGCCCAGCAATAGCCACTCAATCTTTATCGAAGCAACCGCTAGTAATACTACCGAAAAGTCAAGAACTTTGCTCTGACTCAACGAAAACAACAATTCCAAGCTTGATATCCCGTAGTTTCTACAATCTGAAAAAGTATTAGATTAGTATTATGAATGATATCTTATTCGAAATCACACGTTTTTCACTTGAGTCCCTACCGGAGTCTTGAAAATAATGAACATTCATTGATTTTGACAGGAGTTGAGTGAATAGTCTTTAATAGTATAATTTATACACTAATTGACGATCATTTCTTTTTTGTTCCAAGGGGAACACCAATCTTAACTCCGGTTCCTGTCCAATCATTGGTATTTTTCCTAACTCCTCTGTGAATTCGATGCTTTCTCGGATCATATTCCTCTTCCTCAGCAACATTTTGAGAAGCTTTTCTTTGTCCAGGTTTATTTTGTTTCTCATCAATCCGAAGTCCTTTTCCAGCAAAAAAACCACTTTTGGATCCTTCAGTTTCCTAAACAAAATGACCTTATTTGGTATTTTTATAGTTGGTTGGTTCCTAGTAGTCCAGAGGAGGAGCAAAGTCAACTTACACATCGGTGTCTATGATGCAAAGAGCATCATAGTCATTCTTCGGTTTAATTTCAACGATATCTATGTCGAATTTACCTGAAAAAGTCGTGATTTGGATGGTGTCACCTTCATGCAGACAGGTGAAATTTCTCAATTGGTATTCTAACACCGCCTTAGGATTATCAAGCTATATGAATTTAGTCTTGTGAGGGCGGAGTTTAATGAAGTAGGATGTTTTTAGAGTCTTTTTTTTCATATCTGGCACCAATGTAACTGTTCCATTTTGTCCTGGTTCTACAAATTTGAGCATTTTGAACATCCAACTTGGTATATAGCAGAGCCCTAGTTTAGAATTTTCTTTACCTTATTCGGCAACAAACTCAAGTACTCCACAATATGTCAACTTTGACCCATTTTTAATGCAGAAAACCATGGGATCCTTGTTTTTTCCACTAATCAAAGGGTAAAGCTCATTCAATGACGACGATGGAAGGAGAATTTTATCTCCATTTTCGATGTCTTATCTGAAAGCAAATGATGCTGGGTAGATTTTAAGTCTGAGCTGAGTAAATTTAATACTATCTGAAAAATCTGATCATTTGAGGTTGTCTTCCTCTTGGCTGTTCTTGTCCTAAAAACTGTCCAAACATGTTTGAAAATAATTATAAAACAATGAATGATGTTAACTTAATATGAAATCAATAGATCCTGGTCCTCATAGATCAGATTACATTTGATTTAAAAAACATTTAAAAATGAATATGCAAATATTGGAGTCCACTCGGTCAGAAAGTGATCCTATCGGTCATGTTGTGAATCCGTATGTTGTGGGAGGTTCTGTGATTGCTCTGAAGTGTAAGGGGGGAATTATAATGGCCACAGATACGCTACTATCCTACGGGGGATTGCTGAGTATGGAATGTTAATAATGCAGAATACAACGACGTTTGCCGATATGAAAAGATAGCTGACAACCTACTGATATCAGCAACAGGGGAGTATGCTGATTTCCAAGAAGTAACCCGCAAACTCAAAAACATGTCAAAAGAGAGCGACTTGTTCGATGATAGAGTTAAATTCGGGGTGAAAGACTACGCAAACTATCTTGCTAAATTATGTTACGCAAAAAGAAACAAGATGAACCCATATTTCAATAATGTTGTGGTTGCTGGGTACGATAATGACGAAAGTTTCTTGGGAAGCGTGGATCTTTATGGCAATTTCATTGTTAAAGACTATGTAGTTGCAGGTTTTGCTAAGCATTTTGGACTAGCACTGATCGCTAACAACTGGGATCCCACTAAAACTTACTAGGAGTGTCAGAACATCCTAAGAGGATGTTTCCAAGTTATTTATCAGAGAGATTGCCACTCTGTCGATCAGATTCAATTTGCTCGTATTGGTCCCGAAGGAGTCAAAGTCGAGGTTCCTGAAAAGATTGAGTCTACTTGGGCATTTAAAGAGTTCAGAGAAAGAGCTAATGAAAAATTATGGCAATGATGTCTGATGGTTTCTAGTTAAATCATTTTTGATCAAACATATCAGTCAAAAACATTATGTTTAAATCTAAAATGCTAACTCAACCTCTTCTTTGGAAGTCTGTTCAAAACTTACTATTTGTTAATATTAATAAATATTACGTCGAGGTATTTCAAGCTAAAGATAAATATTATTTTAAACAGAGAGAAAAAGCCTTTCAGAGTAGTTATGGAACCTATTGATAACGAAAAAAATGTAGAAAATTTGAAAAAGTAAAGACAGTTAGAAGTAAAAAGATAGGGCGTAGGAATGTAATTTAGTAAAGGAAATACCCTTTGTTTGCCTTACTTTTACTTTTCGGTGAACGATACATCTAAATTAATGGGGATCCTAGGAAACACAAAATATTCTCTTGAAATTTGTCGTAGCAACGGGAAAGTTTGTTCAACCCTCAACAGAGATTAATTTTACATGACCTCGTAGTATCCTGAGTGCATATTTCTATTGAGTAGATAGTGGGGTGGCAATCTGTTATAAAACACCATTTACTATTTGGTCAAATCAAACGCCACTTTAGGAATTCTTCAGGGTGTATATAAGCAAGTTAACAAGATAAATAAAACAATTCTCGACTTTATAAACGAAAATACCAAAGAAACCAATCCGAATCCTCTTGAAGTGGAGGAGTAGTAGATTAAAGATTTGAATATTTCTCAACAAAATGCTGTGAATAAAGTACTTACGAACCCAGTTACTTTCATCAAAGGGCCTCCTGGGTGTGGGAAAACTAAAACCATAGCTAGAATTTGCAGGATTTTTGGTCAGCAACATAAAAAAGTTTTGGTCGGTGGAGCCTCTAATATGGCAATAAGATCCGTGATCAACTAAATAATTAAGGATTTTTCATCCGTTTCCTTTTAAACCAACCTTACATTCCTCATTTTCAAAGAAAGTTCTTTTTAAAATAGTCTTCATCCACCCTAAGTCAAAAAACACACCTTGAGGCATAAATTGCTACTAAAATACTTTTAAATTAACAAGAACCCCAAAGCATCTCTCGAAACTGTCAATTATATGCTCGACATGCACTGGACACAACCAAACTACGTCCCTACTCCACAATTCTATGCAGTTTACAAACAAGCCCTGTCCAAAGTGATAAAGTAAACCTAAATTTTGATCTCCACAACTATATCAGTAAATAAAATAGATAAATCTGTGAAAAAATAGGAATAGGATTTGTTTACTCCCTATATCGGAATTTTAGACTAAGCTGGTCAAACTTCATGGTCGGATTCTTTGTGTTTTTTGGTAAGAGGGATTTAAAAAGTAGTTTTTGTCGGAGATGAAAAGCAATTAACTCCAACTGTAATCAGTCAGAATTTGGATCTGAAAAAGACCATGTTTACTAAATTAATGCGGAATAACTCTGAGTACTTCGCATTGTTGAGTACACAGTATAGAATGCATCCTAGAATTTCATAATTCCCAAATAAGGAATTCTATGAAGGAAAACTATAGGATGGTGTTACCGAATTAGAGCGTGAAAGCCAGATTCCGTACTTCAAGAAGTATCCTTTGAGTTTCATAGCAAGCTACTAGAAATAGTCTTAGTGCTTGTCAGCTGTTGAATCGAGTAAAAAAATGGTGATTGGAAAGAAAAACTATATGAATCCATCGCAAATTGAAATAATATCGCAAATTCTCTCTTTATTTCCGTTGTAAATGATGCAACATGTTGGAATCATAACTCCGTACGAATAGCAGCTTCAGATGCTGGCAAGACGGTTTTAGATCCATATTACCTACTACGGGTTGACCGTCCGAACTTGTGATGGGTATCAAGGAGGGTAGAAAGATTACGTAATGTTTTCATGCGTCAGATCCAATGAGCAGGCCAACATAGGCTTTTGTGCCTAACAAAATAGACTTAATGTGACTATTACGAGAGCCAAAAGAGGACTGGTCATAATTGGCGATCCAGAAACTTTTTAAAATTCGGACTGTCC
>JAOWAT010308842.1:0-15045 GCA_028571025.1 Longipedia americana
CGAGCGAAATATTTTAAACTCTCTTTGTCAGTCTCAACAAATTCAAATAGGTGGAGGGAGTTTCTCTCTAGAGTTAAGTCAAATAATTTTTACTCAACTACATGGCCTAGGAGTTTAAAAGTAATAATGAGGAAAGGAGGTATTAATTCAATGCTCTATTGAAAAAAAGCAAAGCGTGTTCCGTCTTAATGGCCATTTTTACGGAACCATTCGAACAACGCTACTCTTTATTTACTCAAACCCTTGGACTAGGAATTAAACTACTTGAAACAAAGTAGTAGTCGATTCAATCAAGATTTCTGACTTTGCTGCTTGAAGACTAAGCAAACAGCTGCTTTTGCAATATTGCGGCAGTAATGAAGTAATCAATCAGTTAGCTTGATTTCTACTACAAGACATACTACGGGTCCATAAAAAAATACAACTCCAATTTTCTGCCTTAATAGATCTAAGAAAGCAAAAAAGACAGAACAGTGTGCAGTAATTTAATTCGGAATATCGTAAGTTTTTTCAGCAATATGGTGACAGGGGATAATCCATAAATTGTCTAACTCCTATTCTTTCATTACTGTCACAAGGACATTTTGAAAAACATGTCGATTATCTTCCTCGATCTGTCGATAATTCCATGCTAAAAAATACTTAATTTACTGTGCAATTGCTATTACCAATTAAAAACATACTATGACTATAGACTTGAGGAATAGCTTCAAAACAATATTTGGCCAATCGTCAAATGCATTGTTCAATACATTATTCAAGTTATTCAAGTCCGCGAAAAATCAGGTAGGCATCACTAAACTAAGCTTTATCTTTGCCGGAGTGGATTCTTTAAAATTATTTCCGTCATCAAACAAATGAACGAAGACTTTATAGAAAACAAAGGAAAAATTGTCATGAATATTCACTCTTAAATCATGGAACTCGTCGGGAAAATATCTGTTTTGCTAGTGAATTTGGCTGAGGAGCAAAATTAGGAAGTGCTAGATTTCTTAGCAACATCCTTGGATTCGTAGACAATTAAATTTCTAATCAGACTTTCTATCGAACGTGTACAGTTTGAATACAAGCTTAACGACTTGAATGAATAATAATGTCGTGGAAAATTGTTTGAAATCTTCCTTAACGCGAGAAAATGTGTCGACATAACTCCTTCCCTAAGATATATCCTCAATATTATATTCGTCTCGAAAATATTGAAAATAAACGTCGTCTCTCCCGATCTTGGCTGGTAAGAATAAGAAATGTTCGTTATTGTTGCCATTAACTAGAGAATTGCGTCAGTATTCTTGGACTTAGGGGGCAAATAAATCGAAATATACTATACAATTTCTCCTATTTTATAACTTCTTTCGTAAAAGAAAAAATAGTTTTTCGTGGATAAAATTGCATAAACAAACACTCGTTAATAGCAATTGGAGGTTCTCTTGAACTCAAGAAATCTGGTCTATGATTGCATTAACAAAAGCATGCGAGCCGGTCTTATCAATGGGAAAATTCTAGAGGACATATTTAATTTTAACTTCATTTTCAGCTTTGTGTTGCTGGGCTTGATAATTCTAATGGCTCACATCGACTAAAATGGAATCTATTTCCACGAAGTTGACAAAAATTTTATGAAAAGTGCTTCCAAGGTTCACCTGTCCTGCGTTTTAGTCTCAATGTATCTTTGGGGTAGACACATAAAATTCCTTTCTAGCGAAGGCTGGAAACCTCAGGTCGGGTATTGCTACAGGCAGAATCTTGTTATCAAACAAGTGCAACGCTGTTATTTCAAGCTGAGGTAATTTTTGTACTTGTTGTATACAATTTTTATTGAAGAGCCGCATTCTCACCGTTATTTGATGCTGCTTATGATTGCTCTATCGGGGTCATTCTGGGATCTTAATTTTTACGCATTTCCAGTAAAAGTGCTTTTCCTTAGTCTCGATGCAACGATATTTGGTAGTGCGATGGGTTCTTTCCGCTACAGTTGGAAGAAGCTGACCTTTGTTTTCATAACTACATTGGCTTCCTGCTTCGTATTTGGTCTGTTTTTCCTCAACAACTACGTTGGTTCGATCCACTCTACTCCTCAGGGTCAAAAACATTGTCAGAGCATCGTAAGCTGCCTTTAATACATATTCACACAGAATATCATCGGTTAAATTATAGATATCAACGACCGTAGGTACTATGCCAGATATTTTTCGGATGTTATATATTGGATCTATTTCCAAGTATTGCTAGGGAGCTATATTGCCGGTGTTATCATTGATAAATTTGCAGAAATCAGAGATACGAAGGAAAAGGCAATGCTTCGAAGGTAGAATCATTGTTGGATTTGTGGAGTTGACAAGGAAACCCTCATCAGTAGAGAATAAGACTTTAGAAAGCATATCTTTAAAAAACATCACGTTTGGAATTACTACTTCTTTCTATATTATATCGAGACTTTCAAAAGCCCATTGGCTTTAACAGCAGTCTAGCATGAAATTTTACGACAACTAAAAAGATAAGAAATAGATTGGTTCCCATTAAACAGAGATCATGGGTCATTTGATTGCTCCTAGTAAGGGCACAAACAAAACACCGCTTAATAATTGAATCTTTAGTATGTCTAGTAAATAAACGGGAAAAGAAGAAAATAGACTTAGTTTATAATAGAACAAGTTCTTGACAGATATTTGAGCAGAAAAAGAGATGAATAAGAGTGGGAGTAGCAGTACAACAACTAGGATCAAAGACAAACAAACACTCAGAGATCGTTGTTTAGATCCAAAAACTTAGAAGACTTAAAGTGTCCTGACTAGGCCATTTCTAATCGAATCTCTTTTAGAGAAATAATCTGTTAACAGTAGTAGCTTTAAGAGCTCAAAGCGGAGGTGAAAAGCAAAACTTCAGAGATTCTCAACGAGATGAGCTCAATAAAAGATCTTTTAACTGTTAGAAGCGAACCTAAATTTAGGAGAAATCTCAAAATAACAGTTTGATTTATTGGGGATGATTTTTGCCGTTGAAATTTTACATATCATAAAATGATTGAGACATATCAAATCATTCATCGAAATTTACAGAGTAGAATTAATAGGATTCTATCTTAACCTCTTTTGCGTTGACTCCAAAGAGCGCTTAAGAGTTTCTTCCTTCAGAAAGGAAAAATCCGTTGTTAATACCGAGGTTACTAAAAACCGTTTCTCCTTGACTTTTGATTCTCAACTCCATGTTTCCAAAAATGATGTAGCTATGGTCATAGGTGATGCTTTTGTAGTTTTTATTTTCCCTGTTTGGCTCGAAAATTAACTGATTACTCAAAGAAAACAATATTGCATCTTCCTGTAAATGTTCATTTTTGTTAAGGGTTCCTAGTGAAAAGGCACCTAGCAACTGGTTGTCCCTAGTTTTAACCAAGAGAAGCATGTTCTTATTCCCGTCAATATATTGATGAAAATTGGTGGGGTTTTTCTCATCCCTTTTGTAGACCAGTCTCGTTTCAAGGATTTATCGTTTCATTCTTTTCTCGAGAAGGGAAATTAACTACAATTTACTTTTGCAGTGACTTTAATCCCAGAAAAGTTAGGAATTGAATAGGTAAAACTATCTCTCAAACCTTTTCATTGCAGCCTCCAACTTCTACTGCAATAAGATGTCCTGTTTTTGAAGTAAGTCTCTCTCGTGCTACAAAAACTTTTTTTGAAGATTGCTTATGCTTTACGTCAATTAAAGACATTATTATTGTTTCTTTGTCATTTGATAAGCCACTTGTTATTGAGATTTCGAGAACTAGGCCTTGCATTTATTTAATTAGTTAACTTTACTTTCTTGCTAGTTTCTAAGCTTTGTTTCAAGTTTATTGTTGAGTTCTTTGATGTGAAAGAGCTGTTCAGATAGACTTTACTTATCCTTCCTAAGACGCTCAATTTGCACTTCATTCTGAAGCAAAACTTAACTTTATCTGATTTTTTGCTTTAATTTTTCGATTTAGGATTACCTCTAACTGCATAAGTTTCTGGACATTGCTAATTGTTAAATTTTATGGATTAAGGGTAAATTTTGTTTATGTATGAATGTTTAAAAACGGTGAGACAGTTTGTCTGGTCTTTAATCCAGCAGGTGCTCGATAAATTTGTATGTTATTGCTATTTCCAGGAAGTTCCTCATAACATGATTAGGATTGGACTCTATGACATTTCTCATTTAATTGTAGCCCGAATGATTCATACACTTCTCAAATTCTTTTATAAGCTACTGGGTTTGGGTTTAGGTTTAGCGTGTTTGAACTGGGAATTTGTTTTAGAGTTTTTGAGGATTTATTAGCGTTGGATGACCATAAGTCCGAGCTTTGAGTTCTATGTTTTCTTGTTCGTATCTCCGTTTGTCATTTTTCAGATTGTCCACAATAACAAAGTGCTTTTTCATGACTTATTGCTAGTGACTGGGTATATCTAGCATGATATCAATGAGTTCTTTTTTCATCTAGCGGTCGTAGTATTAAATCGCCTTGACTTCATTGATTACTTTTTTTTTGCCTCATATATTATCAAAAGATACTTTTTTTTGACTACTCACCTCCGAAAAGGAAGTTTATCATCCGCAAATGAATATTGTGATAAGCACGTAATTATATAGTCACCAATAATTCCATTAAAATCATTTTAATTGTTATCAAACTAGCAGTTAATTCATAACTTCACCTCATGCTTTCTTTTCTCGCCCAAAACAAATAGAACATTTCCCATCGAATAAAAACTGCCAGGTCGCAACTTTCTCATCCCAGCCAATAGTCTGAGTTTAGAACCGAAAAACCTACTATAAAGTACTCATCATGTTAATCTAGAGTTGGATATTCTATCATCCCCTCCACCGTCATGTAACCCAGAAGAACCAGAAAAAAAGTCGAATGCTCAGCCAGAACACAAAAAACTTCGCAGAGAGAAGGCAGAAAATTGATGGGCAAATCGGAAAACCACTCAGGAAAGTTCCAAAATTGCTAATATATCTCTTCCAAGTAAAATACTGAAAACTCATCAAAATACCTTAAGAAAAGTGTATAAGATGCTCGAAAACGCTATTATGATAGCAAATAGGTCTAGAAACAAATCAAAAACCAGTTTAAAAAAGCATAATCTCGAATGTCTGTTGACACTTTCAATGCTGCTCACTCTCGAAAACAACTCCCAAGCTATCGACAGGAAGGGATCAAAGATATTGTATAGTATAAACACGCCAAACCATACAGATAGATTCTCATAACTTAAAAATGCACTAATTCATCAAACGCTTTGGGAAGATTCATAAAATACAACTAAATTCACGATGTCGATTTCAGAAAAAGGCCAGAACACCTAAGATGAAACTAACTTTACCGAATTGATGGGTTTATAATTATCTTGCATTTTCAGATTTTCTCTTTGATCAAGCCCTCCAAATATTCTCATCAAATTATATTATAAATGTCGGCATTGTAAGCAGTTCGTTCGGTTCAGGAGAGAATAAGTAACTGGCACACATTGTCTCAATCTTAAAAGTAAAAATGCATGCTTCATGCACATGCCGTTCTAGGAAAGCCTTTTTGGCAAGCATTATTTACTTTATAGCAAAGGGCAGACCAAGTAATAATCAGTGAGTGCTAAAAATTCATTGTGATTCAGATTGGAAAGTAAAGGTAAATCATTTTTATGCAAAGAACTGGATCTCACTGCACATGTGCAAATCACTGGAACATGTGCACGGGGGAGTCAGTTCCCTACCAGTGTGTCCATCAAATTTTGTACGACTTGTGGGCCAAAATATTTTCGAGGGAAAATATTAAAATTCAAGAAAGAACTATTGACAAAATGGAGTAGTTGACGTAGCTACTCGGTTACAAAGATCCGATGCTTTGATGTTTAGTAATCAATAATTTTTTCTACTAATTCACGGAAAATATTAGAAATATGCACACCATTAGGAACTCTGAATTGTTTAAAAAATTGTTTGGGTTCATTCGCTGAAAATTTATTTACAGGCTTGAATGAAGATGTCTGATGCTATCTAGCTTCCTAGTATGTAAACATGTGATGTTCTTCCCAGAAAAGTATCAATATTTTTGTCTCTAACATTGTATTCCGCCTAAATTCGAACGACTTTCTCCAGAGTTTGACCTTTCAGTATATTGCTAATCATCTACCGCTATATTGTGTCTTTTCTATTTTCGACACTCGATCTGTATGGCTGGATTCTGGCAGAATGCCAAGGAACGTATCTGTCTTCACCACTCGATAAAAGAACCACATTTTTGAATCCTCCCAAGGATCCCGTTCGTGATAGTTTGTATATAAAAGTATCCAGGGCATCTTCACAGTCCCTATTGGTCAATTGGGACAGACAAAGAACTGGGGCTAGTTTCTGATGTATTTTAATACCGGTATCAATTAGGATGTTCGATCCGTGTAGATAGCCTAAGTGAGGTGTGCTTAAGCTGATGTAGCTATGAAAAGATTGTTAATACTATACAAGATGCTGAAGAGTCACTCTGAGGATTATTCCTCCCATACTATGACCAATCATATAGATTCTAAGGTTTTTTTAGCGAAGCCGGTGTTGTAATATGTAGGCCTTAATTTATTATGCAGCCATTATTCCCATTTCTTCAATTCCTAGCTTCATGTATTTGGTATAGGATTACAAAAGCAAGAAGTAGCCTTTTCTAACATGTTGTTTTAAGTTGTCTTTGAAGTCTCTCATATCTTTTCTCGATGCTTGGTACCCATGGGCAAGTACAAATAAGGACTTTACTTTGTCATCTTTTTACTTTTGGGGATTTTTCAGAACCTACTTCTAAACAATCATGATAGGTGTATCTTATTACTGGGTGCATTTTTTTAAACAACCCTCATCTTGGGAATGGTGGCTAAAAGTTTTTCTAATCCTGGACAGTTTTTCTTTGTGAGCTTTTAGAGACATTCTTTACTAATTAATGAAGAGATTACTCTACAACTTTCGACTTTGCTTCTTGAGATACTATTCTTTTAAAAAATGAATATTAAACTAATCAGCACTAATAGCATCCCTCAAACTATTCATAGTTCTCAAGTTTTGCTTTCCTATTTGCTTGAGTTACTCCTGTAAATGAGCCAATTCCAACTCAAAGTTGTCGTGATATGCTAAATACTGGTGGAACTGTTATTAATTTGCTTCCACTTCCTCCATAGAAACGTTCTTCCCTTTGGTAACGAATAAAGCTGGAAGGTAAATTATGGCTTTCTTTTACTCACTAAAACACTTCAATATTTTGCTCATAATCAGAAAAGAGTTATATCTGTGTAGTTTCACTGCCTTTTTCAATTTTTGAAGCTATTTCTCTTTCACTGGATTTGTCATAGGCTCGGTTTGAATGGATATGGCGACAGAAAAGGCGATCAAGCTCAGCTGAACGCACTATGGAAATTTAGATTTAAATGTGAAATATTCTGCCATTCCGTTGTTGATGGTACCTTGCAATATGAATTATTCGACTTTTTCAAAGAAACAGGAATCGGGTGACAGTGAATTTTTTGTTTAGGTATATTTTTTCAAGATTTTTATTCGGATCTCAACATTCTCGTTATCGTGAATTTCAGCCTGAAATAAATGAGATATATTCCTGAGTTATAGTATCTGATCTGCAATAAGAGGGAATTTACTGTTGTATTTAAGGTGAAATGGGTCAGATTCGTAGTTTTTCACCAATTTTTGAGGAGAATCCTGGAGATTTTCATATGAAGTCATCTTGTTTTTTTTATTTTTGCAGTCGTAGGAGCGAATATCTATCAAAAACTTGTAATAGCCTTGAGTAGCGACATCAATATTGATAAGCTCCAAAAATTGAATGAATAGTTGATTTTTTACCAACATTGATTAAAATAAATGTCTATTGACGGAAACTCTTGATATTCTTAGAATTATTAAATGAATTTTGAAGGAAATATGCTTTTCCAACAGCCACCAGCGAAATGAACCTCCGCTATTTATATATCTGTAATTTGAGGTAATAAAAGATTCATGAAAATCCAAACAATGTATTCTTCGGGATATGAAATTTCATTCCGCTCTTGCTTTTCCCAAGAGTTAAACTCTTAGCAGTTTTTCCTCCAAGTATTGAAGACATCTTGTTCTATTTAAACTGTTTATTTTAGAAGTTCATTTTAATTCTGTTTAGGGTTTCCCGAAACTTCGCAGAATGAAGGGAATCCCGAGGTGCAGTAAACTATCTCGAAAAGTAGTCAATCTTCACCCCTTTGAAGTCTGAGTAAAACCGTTCTTACTTTTTGGAGGTTTGTAGCTTCTTTAAGCCAAGAATTTCCTTTCGATTTGCCACTCATTGAGTACCTTTCCCCTAAGAATGGGAGGTGGGTTGAATTACCCCTGACAATACCCGGGATCTGAATCACCTTTTCTAAATACCTTTCCATTTCTGTCGAAATCTTTTTCTGATATCTGCTTTTTAGAGATGGAGTTATTCTTTTTTCGTAAACTATACAGAGCTGGGGTTCGCAAGGACATTTAGTATATCTTTTACAGTTTTTTTAACGGCTATCTGAGATTTGCTTCTTCCTATCTCCATCCTATTATTATTTTATTGCCGAAAATTAATAAAGACTGAAAATAATAAAAAGAAATCTTGTATTGTTTGAAGTTAGATGTGGACTCCTAAGAAGTCAGTCGAAAGAAACAACTCGATTAAAAATAACTTAATTGAAGCATAATTTTTGTGTAAATTCAAAGATTACTGATATTATTTTTTGTAATGAGACAAGAGAAATCTATCACCAAACTATTGATAATCACTCTGATTTCAACTCCGCTTTTGATCTTTACAAACAGTACTCTTTTGATCGTCCAGCCTCAAAACACTGGTTTTGAAAATAATACAGTCACTTACTCTTACGCAAATTTTGGCAAGATCCCATATGGAAAGACGTTCCCCTATAAACTAGTCAATCTTAATAACTAACTTTGTTCTACATAACAATTATAGCCACTTCAGCCAGCAGATGAAGGAACCTACCTACTTACAATCGAAAGTCACAACTGTTCATACACCAGAAGAGCATTGACTGCCCAAGCTTTAGGAGCCAAAGGAGTGATCATTGGAACTGACAATATGCATTCTTAGGAAGGTGTTATACTGGCTGATGATGGGAACGGAAGGAAAGTTCAAATTGCTACCCTTTTCGTTAGTCCTTAGGACTATAAAAAATTAACTGCCTTGTAATAACCATAAATTAAAGTCTCATACAATGTCATTAGGAAGGATATATCCGATGTATTAATATTCTTGTCAGCATCTGGAAGGCACAACTATGTGTTCCTGAGGTAGTTTGAAAAGTACTATTAAATAGTCAAGAATAAAATTAATTTTTAGCCAGTTTACTACACAACCCAGTGCTAAACGTGTGATCCTTAGCAGTGCGTTCTCAGTAATAAATTCTGTGCTTTTGACAGAGACAACTGGAAACCGAAAGTTGGATCTTTTATCGTGCGGTAATCTTTTAGGCAGTACAATTTGTATCAAAAGCATCCTCATAGATGGTTTGATTACATGAATAAATTCGACAAACAGTGTGATTTTGATTGGTTCCAAAGCAAAAAGTGCTCGTAGAATGTCAAGAACAGTATGGGGATTAAAGATAATCTCAATATTGGAGATATGTAGGGTACCATGAACAACTGGAGGCTTAAGCAGGTCAGAGCTGGATTCAACTCGATACCTGAAATTGCAATCAATGGATAAATGTTTCCAGGATCCTTGTAAGCCAGCGAGGTTTTCTCTATGATTTGCAGTAGTCTCAAAGACAGTCAAGCATGCTAAAATTCAGATTTCAGAGACGATTCAAACAATAAAAAGATGAGTCGACCCCTTCTGTACTCGATAATAGCAGTTAGCATAGTATTCATGTTGGTTGTAGCATTTATTATTTGCCGCAGATGTTTTAAAAGGTAGCTAACAAATGACATGTCGTCAAAGGTCAATGAGTTAGTCGCCAAATATGCCACTCAAGTAGAAGAACAATAAAGAACCAGGAAATAAAGGATGATGGAAAAACTCAATTAATAGCTTTGATGCTTCTGACATTTTCTTTATTTCTTCTCTTTTTTTACCCATGAACTTCATAGCGTCGTTTTATCCGACTCAGATTGTGAACTAAATATATTCTCGGATAAGAAAAGATTATTTCTACGGTTACTATCGATAATATTTTGAGATTTTGAAATGTAAATCGACAAGAGAATCGAAATCAAACAATGGAACGCTGTTGCATTGTGGAGTTGGAATGTGGCTGTCGAAAACTGTGCCATCTGTAAGAACAGTATAAATGAGTCTTGTCTGTAGTGCCAGGCCAACTAAATTGCATCTGGAGAAAGTTGTATGATCTCGTGGGGTTCTTGTAATCATGCTTATCACACTCACTGCATCAGCAGATGGACAAGTCAGAAAAAAAACACCTGTCCTTTGTGCCAAAAGGCCTGGACCACAGTTAAGACTGCTAAATAGTGATTTGTAATGATGCTTCCATACTAAATAGTTCTTATCTGGTATTCATTAATAAAGATAGTGATTGTATTGCAGTCCATCAAAGTTTTCTTTTTGCCAAGAATCTCCATACTAACATTGATTTTTTCTCAAATTATTACATTATCGAAAAGGACTTGAGATAATGGAGCTCAATATTAAAGCACGGGCAAAATAGATAGATCAATTCATCAATGCTGTTATGATCTTTTACACTGAGATGAAAGAAAATGTCTATCGTTAAAACTTAAAAAAAAAAATATTTTTTCAGTAGGTGAAAACCGAAGAAAAAACAAAAGAGAAACGTCAAATCGAGACAAAACATATAAAGTAAGGATTCTTGATGTCAATCAAGATTAATAGAGGACCTTACCAGTAAAAAGAACGATTATATTAAAAAAGGGCTGTCGTCACGCAGACTTCCCAAGCGGTCCCCCACCTTAGTACTACCCACGCCTAAAACCGCTTAACTTCGGAGTTCGGATGGGATCCGGTGCATTCGGCTTAGTATGGACGACAGCAATATTTACTCTACTCCTGTACCCATAAGGACTCGACCCCCACCATTTTTTTCACGACCCAATCTGACCAACAATTTTCCTTCACTAGCTGTGGAAGCTGATGAGATAGTTGTGAATCATTAAAAATATGTATATACTCATTGACTAATCAAAATTTATGAAATAAATAGGGTGCAGTGGCAATAAAGAGACCGAAATAGGGTAGTAGAAGCTATCAATCGGATTGGACAGTTTTTGAAGACCATATTTACTTTTCAGTTTATCGAATTGGGTGAGGTTCATACATTTCTGTGAGTCTACTAGGTTTTTAATGACACTTGTAACGAGGGAAAATGCTTGTCATAAAGCTTGAACGGGTTATTGTTCTGCTTCCTGTTTCAATTTCTGAAAAATCCAGACTTTCCTAGTTGTCTCCCATCGAAAGAACATTTTTTATATCCATATCACTTAGCCTTTTGGGATTTTTTTAATCTAATAAAATTGCATCTTTGGATAATGAGAAAGACTATTCACGTCGGGATGAAGTATATTTTTCGTTTCCTTTGACAGTTTTATCATAAGTTTAGCATGAATGTCTGCTTTTACAGAATTCTTTTGCATTTAAACACCCGAAATCATCGTGAGCATTAGCTTGCGTCGCTTGATCGTATAGCTACGACTTATTCGTTTTTTTTTGTTAGAATCCAACTATTCTACTGTCATTTTTGCTGCCATTTGAAAAGGATAAATTATCATTTGGGGACCTTTATTTTTCTACACAAACAAAATCCGTGAACTCTGTCGGAATGAGACTGTATTTTAATGTTGTACTATCAGCTTAATAGCTTTATGATTATCTTATTTTAATATGATGGGATTCATTTCTTTGTTTTCCGACGAGTTGCGGCTGGCTACCTTTTTGTTAGCAAAAAAAGTTATTGGTCACTTTTTGTGCATCTTTAGGGTTTATTTTCCTTTTTTCTTGATGAGGAGCATGTGAGTGAAATTATCGATTAGCTGGGATGTTCTGATGGTTTTGGATGTTGCTGTTAAATTTAGGAAGGAGGATATTCCTAGCGTAAATATCTATCAAGGGCTAGTTTTACTTCTATACTTTCGGGAAAGGCACGAAAGGTTTTTTAGTATTTGAAACCAAAGATTCCTTACTATCAGCAAGAATACTTATAGGATTTTGACATATTTCCTGACTTTTCTTATTATTACTCTCTTTTTTCTCCTCAGCCATATCTTGAAAGAACGGGCTTTTATTTGAATTTTTTAAGGATATTTTCTGAGAGCTACTTTATTTCAGTTATACCCTATCGGTTCGAAACTTCTTTAAATTTCTCTCTTGATCTCGAAATAGCAATGAAAGGGAAATTTTTTGAAAATATTGATGACTTTTATCTTTTTGCAGCTCCGACGAGTGTTTTATCTTTTATTGTTCCTGCTAGGGAACTGTACTGCCGTATGATCGACGAAAATTTATTCTTGTAGTCAACTATGGTTTCTTCTGTTTCTAGCGAGAAAAGATTCCCGGTTTATTGCACAGACATCCGTCTTATCTAACTTTTTCTTTGACTGGAATACAGTTAGAGGGGCAAATACTATTACTCTTTTTGATGAAACTCTGAGCTCTTTTTTGCATGATTTTTTAATTACTATTATTTTAAGCATTCAATTTCTAAAAAAACGTCGCTCCGATTTCCGTTAGGAGACCAGAAAGCTAGAAAGCTGCTGATTTAAAATGAGAGAAGGAATTATATCACTTAATACAAGGAAAAATATTTTCAAACGTATTGACTGAATATGATTAATATTTTTAATTTTAGCAGTCATCAGAGTAGATGTGAAGGATGAGAGATTTTAATATTTATAAAATAGTATTAATCAATGAAAGCTTATTCTGATTGTGTAAAAAATATGATTGTGACGGGACTTGAACCCGCAACCTCAAGACCCGTAATCTTGCGATCTACCAATTGATCTACACAACCAACCTACCGTTCTCTAATGATCGAGCAATATGTCTTATAAACACTAAACCCTATTAGCTCTCTATTTCAATCGTTACTTCTTATGAATAAATGTCATCTTCAACAGAAACTGAATAAGTATATCTATTTCTCATTTTTTAAAATCAATTTCATAACTTCTATCTGTAGCATTTTCAAAGTGATCATTTTTGTGGTTATCCTTACTTTCTAATCTGTAATCGCTGATAGGATGCGTATACGACAAGAACTATCAAAAAGCAAGTAAGAATGCTAACTATGGCGATTAAATTCCAGGAAAAGTCGTATATACCGCAATCCGTCAGTCTTGTGTCGATTCTGAATTTTTAATGCCAATCCTGGAATTCCTATAAACTACATTTTTATTGATAGTCGCAGAAAGGAATTTTCCTAGGAACACCGTTGAAGAGCATCTGTGTTTAATTTTTTTTTTACTTTGACAGTCTTATTCCCATCATCTTCCTACCACAGTTCGATAATAAAATTTGCTGCGAATCTTATAGGTTAAAAGATGCAAGTATCCGTATTGTCAATTTTATGGAGCCAGTGATCGGTGACACATTCGACACTCGTAAAATTAAGTGCTATTAGGACAGCAGCGAGCGTGGTATCATGACCACTGTAAAGAACCAATTGCGCAGCGTTGCTGTTCTATAGTATGGCTTGAATATTCTAGAGAGTTTTATCAAAAAAATCGTTAGAGGATACTTTTTTTTGAACAGTTGTCATAAAGTACGCAATGTAAGTGCCGATTATTTAAATAAATTCTATATAGAAGCAACTCTTTACGAAATGTTTTTGCGTACTAATCGTCTTTGAATACATCGAGATAATTTCTCCTCATGTATTTCAGGCAAATATAGTTGTCGATAACGTCATAGGCTTGCAAAAGGGACAAACTATTCGGCTATAACCCGAGGGCCGACTACAGAGCTAACATCGCATTTGATACCTAGATGTTGCTCATTATTTGTTCCGATTCAGGTCCCTTTAAATTCTACTCCATCCAAACTTCCTGCTTTGGACACTATTCTACGGTGTAAGCTCTCAAAAAATCCCCTTGCTCATAGATATTCCCTTGCATTTTTTAAACATGAATTCCGATGGGACGGTATTATGATCCATTATCTCCGAAAACAGTCCATTATTGAGAATGATTGTTCTTGTCCTATATGTCTGGCCAAGGTGGACTCGAATATTGACTTGAAGAACCAGGCAGGGTTAATGGAGGGAGATTAGAAAGAAGACCCATCATATGAGACTAGGCACTCTATATCGTTCGATTGACATTTGTACTTTTCACGTAGATCTTTGACTGATTGTAAGTAGTTTAATAAGGAGTGCCCTCAAAAAGTTGATTCCAATATTTTGCATAAATAGCTTTACCCAACAAATAGTGCATATTTTTTCCCTAAGCTGTCAGCTCTCCCTCCGATTTCCAATTTCTTACGAATTACGTTAAGTCATCGGCTGGAACCTTGTATTCTGGATATCTAGCGCCATGCCGAAAAAGTTCCTGAACTAAAAGAAGTCTTCGACAACTGACTAGTGCACCGCATAAGATATAGGCTACGATAACAAGGATATTTTTCATGTTTTTTATTATTTTTTTTTTGAAATTTTCATATTCATGAAATCGAAACCAACAGTTTAATTTCAGTTAAATAAAGTACGATTGACAATAATGACATCTAAAAGTTTAGATATTGTTAAATAAATCCGACGCTGAAATAATTTTTCGTGCATACTTGTGATAATTTTTTTTACAATATGTCTTTAATATTAATAAAAGGAGGATGTCAGAAAACGGGAACATCGTTCCGTCGCTATAACTCTGGGGACTTGCATATTCTATCTTAGCTCTATCTAGCGTGATAATATCTTGCACCTTCTTTAAACATTACGCAAGGTTTCTCGACTCTATCCAGATAGTTTTCATTTGGGGAGTCGCGATTCAGGCAGGCTCTGGATAAGTACCGGTATTTTCGCAATTTCTTGATGATAGTTGGCTAAGTTT
>JAOWAT010308953.1:0-15036 GCA_028571025.1 Longipedia americana
GCTAGTGATGCGATCTGAAGTCTCAAAGTTTACTACTATATGATATTAGGGTGTACCAAAAAAACTCGAAATCATGTGGTCCCGGGCTGATTTAACAGATTATGACCTCCTGATTCCAAAAATACCCTTCTTTTGAATTTTTTGCGTTTTTAACCATCCTACTAGCACTTCAATTTTCCCATTAATTCTAGTATTTCATTCAATTGCACAGAGGAAGTATTCTAAATTCTTCTAAAAATCTGGGAAATTTTGATGCTGGGACTAAGAAATAATGGTCATTTGACAAGAATGAAGTAAGGATATGAGTTTCCATCATTAATTATGGAACTATTTCAGGTTTTAACCAGATTTCAGAACACTACTTCTGGTCAAATTAAAAAATTTAGAAAATATCCTCTAAACTCGAAGTGCTGGTAGGATGGCTCAAAATGCAAAATTTTTACAAAAGAAGGCTATTTTTGAAATTAGGAGGTCAAAATCTCTTGAATGAGCCCGGGATCACATGATTTTGAAATTTTTTGGTACACCCTAACAACAGGAACAGAGACAGATACTTGTGTTCTTAATGAAGTAAATTGTTGCAAAAAAAAACAAAAGAAAAAGATTCAGAATGGTTTCAAGTCTTATTGGGGTTCCACGGTGATATTAAGAAATGCCAAACCAAATTTCAGAACACTTCTCACAACAGCTTCCCATGTTCATTGTATCTCTTTATGATTGTTAATGTACAAAATTGTACATATCGGTACTTGAAATGGAACAGCTGAAAATGGTCGTGGAATATGGCCTAATTTTCGTACTGGACTTTGGTCGCTAATTTTTTCCCCTTATTGGAATTTGGTCATGAAAAATATATTTGTGTTGGAAAATGGTCACCAATTATGATAACCTTTTTTGTGAAGTAATTCACTGATTTATCATAAATGGTATAAGAGTAGAACAGTAGAACATTTGAATATTCTATTCAAAAGTTAGATATTAAAAAGTGTCCTACTTTTGGGAAAATTGCAAAAAATTCAAAGTTCAAAGTTAGATTTATTGAAAAATAGAATGGACACAGTTAATAAATGCATGTTCTTTTATAAATTTTTACGTCTATAAATTTTTAGTATTACCTCTGACAATTGACAAAAATGACCTCCAGTTGATCTCTTGATCAAAATATGGTTCTAAATTGATTAAAATGGGTGTTGAGGTGAATACTTTGTCTCAGTAACCTCTCTTAATCTTATTGTAGAAAAATTATGGACAAATTGCAAAGATGTGAAACTCAACTGAAAATGTCTATTTGGTGGTTTTTTGCATATTTTTTACTTCTATGGGGACAGTTTTTTGCACAGAGGTACTTCTGAAAAGTAATTGTTGTAAAAGTTTTAAAGGTCAATATTTGAATGCTCCAATTTTAAAAACATGATTTAAAAAAAACTTTCTATTAAATGGGCCACATATGTATACAGCTCTTTCATTAGGTAACCTACACAAGCAAGGACACCCCGTGAAAATCCAAGATTTGAGGTATTATTTCAAATTTGAACCATTAGTTATTAATTTATCTCATAAAATCTTTTGAAACAATGGACCGTTTGTTTATCATATATCGACAAACAAACGGTCCCTTGTTTCAAGTGGTTTTATCTAATGTTCAGTAAAAATGGCTCTGATTTGTACATGAAAAATTTGCCTCTCCAACATCAAATTTGCAAGGGGTGAGGAGAGCTCAATCAATTTGATCACACATGCTTGCTCAGGTGAACATAAACATTAGAAAATACTTTTAGGCAATTTTCCAGTTCAGAATTAGGCCAAATTCCAATACAGTAGTGACCATATTCTAACCATATAGGAAAAAGTGACAAAAATGACGACCATTTTCATTAGGCCATTTTCCAATTAGGCCACCTTCCGTCATACCCTTGAAACCTTGCTTTTTGTAATAATTTGTATGCTACAAGGACTGTCCAGTGTGTTTATATGTAAAGATATTAAATTTTGAATAAAAGTTATGTTAATTTGCCTGTGGATTTGTTATGAAAAAAAATGCAATGTTACCATACAAAATTGGAAACAGGAAATCCACGCAAAAAGGGGAACTACATAAAAAGCTCATTTTCAAAAAACTGTAACTCAGAAACTATCAGGAAATTGACTCAGGAAGTTATGTTTGTATACAAGGACGGACTCCGTCATAGACCAGGCGGAAAAGATTGGACATAAAAGTAAAGATTGGACAAAAATGGAAAAATTTGACAAAGCAGGACAACCGACGTATTGGACAACTTTTACATAATTCTTACAAAACCAAAAATTGTGTAACATGTGTCAGTGAAGAATTCAGGAACATTGATTAAGTTTTAAAGACGTAAGAAGGATTTATAGATTTATTGTAGTAACTTTTGTGGTTTTGAGTGGTCAAAATATGGGAAATTTTCTGAAAGTTCAATATCTTACTGAAAATGTCATTCAGCATCATTAAGTTTTGAAGAAGTAAGAAGGATTTTTAGTTTTATTATAGTAACTAATCCTGCCAAAAATGGCCAAAATTTAGAAAAAATTATAAACAAATAATTGAAATTGTCCAAGGCATCATTGCTGAAAGTTTCCGGTTGATCCGTTCTGTTTTGAAATAGTTAGATGGACTTTCAGTTTTATTGCAATAACTTTTGGTGACAAAAATGTCCAAAATTCTGAAAAAAATACTAATAATGTCCAAAGGCATCATTGGTGAAAGTTTCAGTCTGATTCGTTAAGTTTTGAAGAAGTTAGAAGGACTTTCAATTTTATTGTAGTAACTTTTGGCGCCAAAAATGGCCAAAAATTTGAGAAAATTTCTGAAAGTTCAAAAAATTACTGTAAATGTCCAAAGGGACCATTGGTGAAAGTTTCTGTCTGATCCGTCTAGTTTTGAAGAAGTTGGAAGGATTTTTTGAAGTTGTCTTAAGAAGAAGAAGGAGAAGAAGAAGGAGGAGGAGATGAAAAAAAAGACACTTTAAGACCAGGCGTTCAGTCTGGTAAAAATATACAAAATGGAAACGTCGCGCGAGGCAGTAGCTGCGCACTGAAAAATCATTTGGGTTTTGATCAAATAGAAAGGAGAAATTTTAAAAATTATTCACATCATTACGGTTAATTTTTGAAAATCTGAGACTGATAGGCCTATAAAGTTTATGTTTATAAAAAATGAGTGTATCATGAGAAAAGGAATGAAATCATCATCACATTTCCTTTATCCAAAGTCAAGATAATACTACCTGGAGGTGGAATATCTCATCCTAATATTTTACTGTTTTATTTTTTGCATTTTATCAATTCAGCAGAAATTTGTATCTCATTTTAATATCAATAATGTTTGTATACTTTCGAGCTATAAAAGAAAGAGTTATGAGTTATGACATGAAGTCTGGTTTATAATTAAGCCAAACTTCACTTCAATCTGCTTAAAGCCAAAGCTGAAGCATTAATGGAAGCTGTGAAATGAAGAAAAGGAAGAGCAATGATGAAAGCACATAGTTTATTTTTATTCAGTTTTATTCATAATAAAAATTCTTTTCTCTACTTATCGTTTGTGTACTCAAACATTTAGGTATCAAAAGTAAAAATGGGAGTCCTAAAATTTCAATTCTAATTACAGTTTTGTTTATTTTGGATTTTAACTTATTATGTTGTTGTTGTTGGAAAAAGGAAACAGATTGAAACTTTATTAAAAACTCAAAACCAATCATTTGAAGACATTTTCATTTTGTCATAAAGCCAGTATATTTAATTTCCTCTCAATTTCTAATATTGCATTAAAGCTGGATTTAAATCTCATTTCCAATATAATGTGCTGACAAAACGAGAGAAGGTAGGGGAATGTCCTCAAAGATGTTCATTCCGTTTAATTCATCTCCAAGCTTAAACTTTCCCGGATTTTCCTCTCATCCACCCACCACTTCCTCTGTCCCACAACCATAATTGAACTGCTTGAAAGTAAACCAGGAATCCATTCAACATTGTCCTCCTCTATTCTGTATGCCTCGTGGAAATTCGTCTTCTTTCTTCCTTCTGTTGGTGACGTAAATGAGAAAGAGGGAAGAAGAATAAAAAGGTTAGTCCAAGGGACAAGAGCTGATATGTTGCTGAAAACATTGGGTCCACTAGATAAGTGGCTTTTTGAAAAATGACAAACAAAAATCAATTCTTATTATTATTATTTAGAGCGTTATATTTAAGATAATATTTAACACTTGTTATCCGATAGGATGTACAAGAATGACAACTGAAAATTTAGAGTTGAGGTTTTTCTTCATATACCCTGGTTCTATATGGAATTCTGATGAAAATCACATAATTTCAATGTAGGTCACTTGTATACACACCCTATTTTTGGCCAAAACTGGTACAAACTTCTTTCCACTCTCATGGCTTCATGTTTTTGAATCTTGATAAAATTCTGTTTCTCCAGTTTCCACATATTTCTGCAGAAATTTGACAAAGATATTTTTCCAAAATAGGGTGTGTAATTAATATTGATTTTGAAAAATAACTATATGTCAAATTTCTGAAAAATATGTGGAAACCGGGAAAACTAGGAAAATGCCTCTAGAATTTATCCAGGCTTTTTCTTTCGCAAAATTTCTTCAAAAACTGAGCACATTTTTTCCAAAAACTGAGAAAAAACTGCAAAACTGAGAAGAATTTTTGAAAAACTGAGTTTTACGAAAATTTCAAAAATCTAAATTTTTTGTAGTGTCACAAAAGTAGTCCCATTTGACAATTTCTTGTCCAAACATGGAAAATTTAATCTAAACTTTGCTTAAAACATCAGAAATGTAGATTTTTAAGAATATTTCTGTTAAAAGTTGGGAAAATTTCCTAAAAAGTAGAAAATATTTTCAAAAACTGAGAGTTTTCCTCCAAAACTGAGAAATTTTTCTCAAAACTGAGAAATTTTCCAAAAACTGAGTCTCAAAAATGCAAAAATGAGTTTACGATATTTCCTCAAATTGGCCTTATTTAGAACGGTGCGAAGAAAAAAGCCTGTTATTCTTTGTCATTGAAAACAAAGTTTTGTATTCATGCCACATTTTCCCATTATGTAATTAATTTTTATTGACTTCCTCTGCTGCAGAAAATTATTTTGATGACAGAGTCCCGATTTTAGATTTCCTAGGCTATACTAGTCTCGAGAATATCTTCTTTTAAATAAGCCAAATCATTGAAAAATCGGGAAAAAATTTTAAAAATGCTTGAAACACGCAAAAATTGAGAAACATTAATAAATTGGACCTCTTTTTTAAAGACTCGTCATAATTGAAGAGCATCATCTAAAAATTAGTCTAGACATAATCTGAAGCTGTCTGATTTTTGTGATGAAATAATAGCACTTGCTCATTCTATTCTATACAAATTTTGAAATTTCATGCAGAGATTAAGATTGATGAAGTTGATTTTTAAAGTTTTATGGAATAAAATGCAATTTTTGTACTCAACTTTCGTATTTTTGCAATTTTTCCTCATTGTAAAAATCCATTGGAGGAGTCCTTTTGAATTGACGAAATCAAATAAAAATTCTTGTGAGATTAAAATCAGGGGGAACCTGAAATGCACAGCTAAAGCAACAGAAAGGATGTCATGAATTTTGATGCCAGTTCTAAAAGGTTTTCTTTGCATAACTAACCAAAACTTTTTACAAGATATATAGCTTTTTACTTCTTTTTAAATTTTCAGTAAAATGTTTGCTCAAATATTGTTTTAAAATGCTCTATTTTTGTGCAATTATAAAACTTCCCATAATATTTTTTCAAATTGGCTCCTAAAATTGTTTTAGTTCTAAAATCAATTTTGACAATTTCATGTCGGAAGAAAAGTGCATTTATTTTGAAGATGATCAAGTATTGGAATAAATTTTTGTAATTGATATAAAGAACAAATTAATCTAAATAATTTAATCTTTGGGCTGAGAATTTTTCTGAAAAAAGTGTCCACATATTTTGGTTTCTCTAACTAAAATTTTTCAAATATAATACTTCCTCCATCCTATAATATTAATAGTTTGCGAATATCTTGTGCTGTTTGCAGTTTCGCGAAAAAATTTACTTCAATGATTTAGGAAATCATTTAAGTGAATTTTCCGCAAAACTGCACGCAGCACAAAATATTCACAATCTTTTTTGGGATGGAGGAAGTTTGAAATTCGACGAAATTTTGAAATGATTTCTTCACTCATGACCCAAACCCTATTTCTTCAAGCAGTAGCCACTCAGCAGCACCACCTCCAGACTTGGTGAACACTCCCGACTTTGTGAAAGATGCTCTGAAAGACGCTGTCCAGGACTTCGAAAAATGCTTAGAGAAAACCGTGCAGGAAGACTCATCATTGCAAAATCTAGACCTATTGAACTTGAGTGGGAGTCACCTAACAAGTTCAACACCTTTGAACGCTTCCTCAAGCTCATCGCAGCAAAATAAAACATCAAAATTTAACACGTTTCCTCGTTCGATGGCTATATTAGATCACGATGGACATAGTCACAAGTTGTATAGGCAGTCTTCAAATTCATCTCTATCGAGTATATCCACATCGAGCTCTGCATATCCGTATCAGTCGCCGTTGTCTCCGGATGCCGTGCTTGCTAATTTGCCGTCTTCCGTCCCGCACAAAATCGGTGATAACCTCGAGACGGAATCAATCGCCAGTATAACATCCGAAATGAGCACGCATACATTGAGAAACATTCGCCAACAAATGGCGCAAAGTTTATCAAAATTAAAGGAATATGAAAAGCAAGTTGAGTGCATTCCATTGATTCAGGTAGGGTGTAACACAAATATTTAGATTGTATTGAGTCGCAAATTTTCTTCAATATTTACAGTGGCCTCAGTCTAGAGAGAGCAATTTTTGTTCGAAGCTTCTTTCGAAATTTTCACTACATACCACATAGGCGAAATTTTTACCACATACTTTTCTGGTCCTCAGGAATCCCCCATAAGGTTTTTAGGTCCAAATTCGAAAATTTACTTTTTTATTTACATTTTGTTTCAGATGTAAACAATGTTTTGTTTACATTTTGTTATTTTCCAATCTATGCTAATGTTTCCCGAATTTTTCATTATGCATTTCTAACAATTGTTGAGCGTTCAAGAAACCGATATTTTTTAAAAAACATGTTCATCAATTTTGGGAAAATATGGAAAAATTGCAGAAATTGCTCGCTCTAGACTGATGGCACTGTGGCTGTTTGCATGTCAGAAATGCATGACTTTGAGGTAACAGGCTCGTTTTTTGACAGCTTTTAGACTAGGCAAATTAGGTAAAACATCTGTGTTTCGCAGTTTCGGGAAAATTTGGTTTGAGTTTCAGAGAAATCTTGCTGAGTTTCAAGAAAATTGAGATAATTAGCAAGACAAAATAGCAAAGTAGTGTTGTAAATATTACTAAATTTACATAGTTTTGGTATATTTTTATCAAAAATGAAAGAAAGCATTGAGTTAATGAGGTAACAGTCAAGTTCATGAAGCAAAATAAGCAATATTGGAAGATTTCATAATAACACGCGAATTCACGTGTCAGGTAAAAATTCTGTATTCTTGAGTTTTGGGATTTTTCTGAGTTTTGGCGTAAATTTGGTCAGAGTTTCAGAGTAATTTTTGTCAAAAAAGCCTTGGTAAAGAATTAATTTTTGAGCTTACTACCTCAGTACATAGTTATTTAGTAAAATATTCATTTATTTACATTTATATATATTTTACTAATTAACTTTGTATTTAGGTAGCAAGTTCAAAAATTGATTTTTGACTCAAATTCTTGAAATTCTGACATCCAAATAGCTAAATATTGAAGAATATTTGCGACTCAACTCAATCTGAAATTTTATGTTACACCCTAATTCAGGCTAAATTGAGTGTTTTGAAAGAAGAAAAGCGCCTGCTGATGCTTCAATTGAAGCAGAAAGAACTTCAGATGCGCAGAGACAGAGGCGAGCTTGGTGATGAATCGGATATCCCACTGGACACAGATATCATGGAATCTGAAGATGAAGGCGAAGGTGGTGACTATCGTAATCATTCGAGTGTCATTGGGTTTAAAAGGAAATATGAACAGATTTCAAGGAGGGCCAGGAGTGAAAGTCCTTATGGAGTGAAATTTGGTTACGGTCACCTATCTGATGGTGCTGTGAATCCAGATGATTTCATTTCTGTACAGAGGAAGAGGTCAACTTCTTGTGGTTATACATCTGAAGGACATCATGATAGTGATGGACGGTACTTTGTGACACAACTTCATTCTCAAAAGTATACTCCTGGAAGATCATTGTATGGTAGATCTGCCACTCACAGTAATCTAAGTTCAGCTGCCATGGAGAGATCAGAGTTGAATGTTTTTACACCAGGAGGAAGAAAAAGTAGGGATAAAGAATCACCTCCGAGAGTTGTCAAGAAAGAGGTCCGAGAAATGGGTGTCAACACTGATTTTGTTATTGAAGAAAGGAAGAAGTCACCTTCGCCAGTCAGGAAAAGTCCATCACCCCCACCTGTGAGAAAGCGAGATCGGGCTTGCAATACTGATCCACCTCCCAAGTCACCTCCACCACCCAGGAAAGTCAATCATAGCACCAATACGGTGAAGCCTTTAACAATGGGAAAAGGTGTCACTACAATGGTGGCCATGAAAGATCTTGTTACAAAAGATGAAATGGAATCAAAGATTCAAGATGCAATTTTGAGGACTGAAGAAGAAATTATGGGTTGTCCTTTGCTGCAAAAGGCTATGGCAAAAGTGGAAGAGGAAGCTCTAGGAGGTATTACTAGAATATCTGAAGAAAGAGAGCCTGTGGAAACGCATGATGCTATTTGCCAAGTTGGTGATGAAAATCTGAGACCGTTTGTGATAAGCGTTGGTTTGCAGTGTAAGATGGAGGAGGTGAAACCTCTCAGTTATGAATATGCAGTTCAGGCAACTGCTTCCACAAGGGATTCTGGGGTTCAGTCTCCGGTGTTCAATGATGCGCAAGCCAAATTTGAGAGAAGGCCAGCTTTGAGAACTATCGGAGTTGGAGATTGTAAGATAATTGAAGATCCAAGAGAGCCAATGAAGTATAGAGATGTTGGTGTCTGTACTGAGAAATGGGTTGAAGTCATCAAAGCATCTAAGCAAACTGACACAGAAGATTTTGCATTTAAAGATACTGAATCGCCAAGGGTCATTGATGTCTTTGGCTATGATCCAGCATCTCCATCTCCCTCAAGAAAGAGTAGTTTTAGAAAATCTGTTTCACCTAGTGTTTCAAGAAGATCGTCAACAAATTCACCTTTGTTATCAAGAAAAACTTCCTCTGTGACATCTACACAAACCGTAAAAGCATCTACTAAAACTCAAGGAACAATGACATCTGTCGATGTCAAAGTCAAAATGCCAACCAGAGATGCAAAAACTGGTTTCAAAACACCCACAAGGGATGTTGGTACATCAGCAATGATGCTAAATCTATCTGCAGTTAGAAGTCTACCTGCTCCAGGCAGTCCTCTGACGACACCAGAACTAGAAAAGCCACCTGTGAACATAGATCTCTGTGATAAGTGTGATAAAGACATTAAGCAAGTGGCAGAAGGTATCGTTTCTGGTGACAGGCCAAAAACACCAAAAATTCATCAACCACCTTCACCTGATATGCCCTGGTTGTCAAAAATACCCAGACCAGTGCCAGAAAATCCAGAACTAAGGAGACTTAGATCCTCAACATCCATTGACAATTTGTCAGACAGGCCTAAAAGTCCAGCAATGCTGCAAAGATCAAAATCCAACTTAACCCCCACTTTGGGCCGGAAAGTAATGTCGCCTCACAGTGATGTGGGCACGCCTCCTCCTCATCCATCAACACCTCCTATTGGCAGCAAAAGAGTTCCCTCTCCCTTAGCCAGATCCCATTCCCCAGCTTACAGCACTACTTCCTCTTCAGACAAGAGAAGCCTCATCCCCAGATATAGTCCTGGACCTGTCAGAAAAGCGACTGGGGGTCAATCTGGCCAGTCAATCATGTCCAGATCGGCTTCAGCCTCTTTGTCTTCGCCTTCAGCGTCAACGGAGAGAAAGTCTCTTATTCCGAGAGTTGAGACACCACCGGCTTTGAGAAAAATGTTTCCCAAAGAAGGTCTTGATAAGTTAGCAACACCTGACAGAAATGTTGTGCGTAAAAATACTTACACGAAAGCTTCTGCTGGTGTGAGTAATCCTGATCTAGACAAAGCTTCCACTTCTTCTTCATCAGGATTATTTTCATCATCATCTTTGAGCAGCGGCAAAAGTAGTGAACCAACAACAGCAGGAACAACAACAACAACAACACCTGCAACTAAGTCTTCTTTGGCATCAAAATTAAAGAAAACAATTAGTGATATCAAAGGAAAACTATCGGGAAGTGATACAGATGGTAGTGATACTGAAGGAGGCGATGATGAAAAATCAAAGAAAAGACTCTCGGCTGGCGGTTTCCCTTTACCCGGTGCAGCTCTGTTTACGCCCATCGATGTAAATAGAACCAAAGTAGAACCATCAAAAGAAATGAAAGCTGCTCTGAAAGTGCTCAATGATTCCTTTAGTCGCAGTCACACCAGAAACAATGCACAAGTTACTAACGCTATCAATATTGTACAACAGGAATGGTTTAAGATCTCCAGTACTAAACAATCTAATCCGCTTGATGTTGAAGATTACTTGGATGCAATTGAAGATTTGTCCAAAGAGCTGCTAGGTAGAGTTGTTAATCTAACCGATGTTAACGGTAACACCGCTTTGCATTATTCAGTGTCTCATGGTAACTTTGACGTTGTCTCTGTCTTGCTAGATTCTAAAGTAGCTAATCCAAATATACTTAACAAAGCTGGTTACACTTGCATAATGCTAATATCCTTAGCTCAGATTCAGAATGACACGCACAGAGCTGTTGTGAGTCGGTTGTTTTCCCTCGGTGATGTCAATATTCGCGCGTCCCAACACGGCCAAACGGCTCTGATGTTGGCCGTGAGTCATGGTAGGTTAGATATTGCCCAATTGCTGGTTCAATCTGGTGCTGATGTCAATATTAGAGATGAGGACGGCTCAACTGCTTTGATGTGCGCGGCCGAGCACGGCCACATGGAGATTGTCAAATTTCTGTTGGCTTTGCCCGATTGCAATGTGCATTGTAAAGATAATGACGGCCTGACAGCTTTGGCCGTTGCTATGGAGGCCGGTAACAGAGATATCGGCGTTGTTTTGTATGCCAGCATGTCATTTTCCAGAGGAGCTTCACCTTATTCATCAATGAGATCTAAAAGGCCAGGAGGAACATCATCAAGAACATCAACACCAACGAATTCAATCAAGTCATCTGGTAAAACGCCTCCACCGAGAAGTCCTATTCCTCCCACACCTCCACATAGATCAAGAAGAAATTCATCCAATCAGTGAACATGTTTACAAAATTCATCCAATCAGTGAACCTAGTTTTTTTTCAAAATTCATACAATAAGAGAAATTGTTTTTGAACCAACATCCAATCAATGACTCAGTTATTATGAATGATCATAATTGTGATTTTTTGTGAGTGACTAATTGATGAAAAATGATAATTCGAAAAAATGACTTGATTTTTTGGCTAAGTGATGATTTTGGAAAAAGTGAAGATTTATTTTCATCTACTTGATGAAAATTGAAATCATCTACAAAATTTAAAACTGACATGTTGAGAATGACATTTTGATTTTTAAGTGGAAACTTAATCTACAATTTCTATAGAAGAGTGAGAGCTAAAACTGACAATGATGCTTGTCTGGTGAACGATTTACAAGGAAATCATCACATCTGATTACAGACATGATCATGACAACATCTGAAACACAAGATGCCTTGTACTGATTGCAAGAAAGAATTTCAAACCATTTTCAATTGTGTGATAACCATCATAAAAATGACTTTCTCCTATGATCAAAAGGCTTGAAGGATTCTGTTCTATTTTATCACATTTCATCTCAATCTAAGTTGCAATGCATAATTTTTCACCCTGGAAATGAAGACTGATTTGAGAATTTACACGATATCTGTACTCTCCAAAGACTTTTAGAAGTGTATTCTATGGAAATCCATTGCTTACACTTCTGGAAGTCTTTGGAGATTACACAATGGTGAATGACACTCGATTCAATTGGTCCAATTTAAATCATCAAAGTTAGATTTGCGCAACATGAATCTTGTCAATTCATTCCTTGATGAAAAATTAGGTCCCGTCACTCAAAATGGTTATTTTTCCTTCTTAACTCTCATTCATCAGTCAGAAAAGAAGTAAAATGGGGTACAGGACCAGATTTTTCATAAATTATCAGATCACCTCGTTGGAGAATGGACAGGCATTTTAGTTTGAAATTCAGAAAGTGCCCTCTTCATTTGTTATCTCAACATCAGGGTGCATGCCCCATTCGCAAAGTTCTTTGAGTGTATGTGTTTGAGAGTCCACTATAAAAATAAACACCAAACTACACCAACTTAACACAATCAATGTGAGTGCTGCTGCTAAAAGAATTAGTGGATGTCCTTGATGAACCTTTTTGAGTCTATGTGCAACTTCCTAAACTAAACATCATAACTGACTATTCTATTCCATCCATCTATATACTCTGCCCAAACTGATTACATACGTACATATGAGCTAGCATAATCAAATAAGAATCAGCTCATACCCATTGATGTGATCATTCACAAATAATTTTGGATTTAAATTCATGATGCAGAAAATAGATTCAGCAAGTTCTAGAATTACAAATCTCCATTTGATGAAAACAAGCAGTGAAAAAGAGGACTGAAAATTGAATGAATGAATTGACTTTTGTGAACTGGATGAATTAATTTCAAGGAAGATGGTATTATTTCATGAAAACAAGAATAGTGCCTCATGTAATGGACTTTCACAAGTAAACAGAACAATAGGTGCCTTTTGTAGTCAAGAGTTTTTGTATGACTCACTTTCTTACAATCAGTTCAATTCAATTGCTGAAAAGGCTTTGTTTAGTTTACACTCTTACTTGGCCTCTATAAAGTTTATTTTAATTCTCTTACATTATTATTTACAATCTCAAACACCTGACCAAATTGATAAGAATAAATGTATTTGTGACCAACAATGAATTCTTTTATTCCTTATGAAATGAAAAACATTGATTTTATTCCTTTAAATCACTCTTGTGTATTTTCATCAAGAAAACCTATAGATGTAACTCATGCATTTCTAAAATGCTTGAGTGTTACTCAAGACCCTATAGCTAGGACTATGAATAAGTGGTTGAAGTTTTTATACAAAATCTGAATTTTGAAATGTTGAAGTCTACTTTTGATGTCATTGAGAATTTATCTCTCGTGAAGCCCTAGAATTAAGTCACAATTTATAATTGTGGGGAATTCTTCCATATTTTGCTTGCATGGACAAATAATTAGCAACAACTGTGTTGTGCAGATGTTTCTTGTTAAAGTCCCCCATTATGTGCATGTGAGAGGAATTAAAATGCAAAATGTGTGAGTGAGCATGATCTTGAAATTCTGCAGAAAAATGTTTTGAATTCTGAATTAAATTTTGGAAATGTGCAGCTGGTCAAATTTGAATTAAATTCCTCTAAAGTGTGTCCTGAACAAGAGCTTTGAGAGGTATATCGCTGTAAATTTTGGTATGTATCAGCAAATAAAATATTCTGAAATTTGGTATGCAATTTTTTCTCATCACTGAAGAACCCCTAAATGATGGTTGAAATGAATGAGTTATTTGATTTTTTACCTCTATGGAGAAAAATGTTAAAAAAACAATCAAAGTGCCTCAAATTGACCCCAAATGTTTAGCATGGGGTTCCACAGTGATAGAAAAAATGCCATACCAAATTTCAAAACATTTTCTTTAGTAAAATTTACTATTCCTCAGCTGTCTATTTCCAACTTGTTTGTAACTAGACTTGGAAACTTATGTTAGACATCTAAAATTCAATCATGTTCTTAACCAATTAAGCCTTTAAATTCCTGAAAATCTTTGTTTCAAATACATCTGAAAAAATAATCTTCATCTTGATGTTTGCATTTTTGAAGTATTGAATTGATATCTGGTCGGTGCTCAAAAATGTTGGTTTGGGACTGGCACCAATAAAACTGTCCATTCACCAAAATTCAAATTGATTGAGATTATTATCCATGCATTTTTCTGGTTTAGCCTCAAGGCACTCAAATTTCAAACTCAAATTCTCAAGAATATTATCAGGAATGAAAAGTGTGTAAAAAAGAACAATTTAAGTTGATTTGTGAGTATCTCATAGGAAACAAGCAATTGAAAATTATTTGAAAGTATCCTTTTTTCACAGGTTAGTTACATTTCGATGGTTTATATGGTTGTCCAGCAATTCCTCTCAGATAATATAAAAAGAAAAATAGGCAGAAAAAAACATGTGTACATTCTCTCACTTAACATCAAATTCAAGCAAAAAGTATCAGTCAAACACCATTATTGTCAGATTTTCAACACCATGATCAAACAAACAAACACAGTTGACATTAATTTCATCATCATAACCATATGGAAAATAAGATTTAGATTTATTTGAGATTTCATCTTCCACCTTAAAAAAATTGAAAAGTTCAGATTTTATTCCAAGGTAAAGGCATTCATTCATAAATGAAACCTTTAAGAAAAATCATTAAGCTGAGATATTTAGGGCATCAGGAATATTTTACATTTTGGATATTTTTTCTTCCATGAACTTCTGATTGTTAGAATAAGGACAAATGTTAAGCAAGTAAAATGCTAGCAAGCAAAACAGTCATCTGATTAATTCTAAAGACAGTTTAGACAAACAGCTTTGAGTAAATAACATATTCAAATATGAAAATGAATATTTATCATTTGTATTTGAATAACTTCTTCTTCCTCTATCTTAGTGATGGGCCAAAACATCTGATCAGATATTGAAAATAGCTAATACAGTCAGACAAAATAGTATTGGTCTGTTCTCATTTTTGCATTTTGAGTGCCTTTACTAATTTTGGTCTCCTGA
>JAOWAT010309064.1:0-15036 GCA_028571025.1 Longipedia americana
TAGTAAGAACCTTTCTCAAAGTTGCGGTGTTATATTTGACTAAATAACAAGTCATACAAAACTCTCGAAATATGCCTTAAAAAGCGCCGCGCCTGTCGTACATATAACTTCTGAGAGGATGGACACCCAATTTAGAAACTTATGTAACCTCTGTGCCGTTGAAACGTAGGCAATGTATATTTATAACATTTTAACTTATATTTCACTAGGACAGTGCTGGCTTTTTGGACAGTTTTTAGACTGGTTAAATATCTAAAAATTTCGCATTTTTGAGTTTTCACGTTTTTTGAAGCTGAGTTTTCGGGAACTTTGGCTGAGTTTTTCAAAAAGTTGGCTGAGTTTTTTCAGAAAATAGCTGAGTTTTTCAAAATTGGATATAAATTTGCCAAAATTTGGACAATTTTCACGTGTTTTTGCAAAATTTGTTCCAAAAAGTCAAGATTTTGGGTAATTTAGAAATCTAAAAATTTCGTATTTTTGAGTTTTTCAATTTTTGCTGAGTTTTTGGAAAATTTTGCTGAGTTTTTGGAAAATTTTTGTCAAAAAATCCTGCAGTGGTACCTAATATGATATGAATTATTGAATAAAACACATTATTTGATTTCATATTTTTCAATTTTTATTTCAATTTGTTTTCTATGATTTTTAAAGCTCTGACAATACAAATTCAGTGATGATGATTTGATATTTATCCATACTAATTATTCGATTAAAGAAAAGGAAAGTTATTTTGACAGAAAGTTTTTTGGGGGAGTCTAAATCAATGTCTACTTGGATCATAAATTTACCTGCAAAAGAGATATTAGTTTCTTACTTCACTTATACAAAAACAAGACTTTTTTATCCTTTTCTTCTAAAAATTGTCATCAGATTACAATTGATTGGGTGCTTATACTTTTATCAATGACAGATTCATAACATACAGTAAGTCCCACAAATAAATTACCGGTAGCGTGGCAGACAGGCTTTTGCGGAAAAAGGCTAATTTATTATGGGACATATTGTACTTTCTCACAAGCTATTTGTGAAAATTGTATAGACAAACATTTGAATCGAGTTGTTTTGAATGGTGCATGTAAATTATGCTTCAAATTGCAAAGTGTGCATTTTCAAAGAGATGTTGCAAATCGTGTCAAATGCGTCTGAATGATATATTAGTGCGAAAAAACAGAGTAATTTTTAGATCTCTTTAAAAATGCAAGCTTAAAACTCTAGTGCTACAATATCAGTACTACTCAGTCCTCTTGAATTTGGCTCAACCAAAAGTAAATTCATTTCTTTTTGAGACAATTTCAAGTTCACGGAGTATCAATGAAAATAACAATGTCATTTATAAAATTATAAACACCCAATTATTAACATCCGGATTACTATAGAACATTCTAAATTGGATAATCTGGTGGTATATCAGACCTAAGCACAGGAAGGTTAAATTTTCTGGATTATAGCTTAGATCTAATTTACACCTGGTAGGTTTGATTTAGAACGATTTTAGGTATTTGAAAAGAGACATACAACATGAATCGAAAATCAATAATTTGAAGATTCAAAACATTCTAAATTTACCAGTTATTTTTACACAAATTTTCTCACAATTATAACAAACAAATAGTTTTTGCGCTTTTTCGAACATTATTGTATGCTTCATTCGTCAATGAAGTTCGAGTATAAAACAGTCATTTCTAAACTTTTTTTGCACTTTTTTCTCACATTTAATTCCTAAAATAATAATTACTGTATCACACGTTTTTCCAAATTGCAGTCTGTCCACACTAAGAGAAGAACATTTGTGGTTTAAAACAAAACTTAATTAATTAATTGATTACTAAGAACCAATTAATTAACAATAAAAGAAAATCAAATCATTCATATGTGGTGAACACCACAAAAACCTTCCAACAAAAGTTATGTTTTATAAAAATCTGTCACACTTACAGTATGTCCCGCAAAGAATTATGATTTCAATGTATATAATTAAATGCTTGACATGCTGTATTACAATGAGTAATAATAAAACAAAAACAAAGTTAAGTATTGCTACTGCTATCTCAAAATCAAATGTGCGCATCAAAAAATGAACATAAGGTTGAAAATTGCACTTTTCATTTTGAGATGGAGTGAGAATGAATCATTTTGGGAAACCTCTAAAATGATCCATTGAAAATTGCTGCATGAATTCAAACGTGTAGGAAATTTGTTACAAGAGATATAGAAAGAGACAAATACTATAAGATAACTAATAATTACATTGGAAGTTGTGTCCCATACAAAATAAAAGGTGAACTATGGACTTCTACAAATTGACATAGACAAAACCATTGTCCATTTTAGTTTGTATGACACTTCTATAACATCAATCGATGGTTCTACTTACATGTGTACATGTAGACTAATGATCATTGAACTTTTAATTGTAAAGAACATCGAAGAAAAAGGAGAGAATACTGTTATTGAAATTGACTCCGTGCCTCTGAAATTGGTCAAAGAGCAAATACGGTTATCGTTCGGTTAGCCAATTTCAGTGAGACAGAGTATTATCGTTTCTATACTAATAATTATTTTACAGCTTATTTTAATACATACAGGATTCAAAAGTGATGGTTTTCTTACATTTTAATCAAATTATCTTGGCATATTTAAATTACCTTGAAATATCTTATCTATTTTATTTTAATTATTTTATTTATTTTAATTTTAATCTTAATTTTAATTCTGATTCTAATTTTAATATTTGAAAATTTGAGAAATTTTTCTGTTTAAGTTTAGAAAATTGTATCTATAAAGACTTTCAAAAGTGAAATCAAACTGATTGATATCTATTGCTTACACTCGTAAAAATCAGCAAAGATTATGCATTTTGTCAAGTATTTCTACATTTTCAAAAATTTATTTTTCATCGTAATTTTCTTTTAAGGGGTCATATACTTACACAAGAAGGAGAAAATATCAAATTTTTAATTTAAGATTGATTCTAATTTTCCAATAATCATGTTTCTTTTACAAATTCTATCACAAACTTGCAATCTTTACACATAAAACCAATCTTTTTCGTATTTATAAAATCAATTGATTTCCCTTGCTCTGTACAGTTAGAAAGGATGAAATACCGGAGGTTTTGGAAAAGCCCCACAGGCCTTTTCACCTCTTTTTGGTAAAATCTTTTCAAATGTATAAATTGTGACAAATCTGCTTTCATGAAAAAGTCACCACTCTAAAGCTTTTTGTTGCAGTTTGGGATTGAATGTCATATAGAAGCAAAATTTGTTACTAATCCATACTTTTGAGAAGTTGTTTTTTTCCAACTTAGGATTGGAAATTGTTAATATTATAATACCTAATGATGACTAGCTCGTCAATAGTAAACATACTGCACTAGGCAATCTATAGATGCTGGATGAAAGCAATCTTGTGAGGTGAATGGGAGCATCGCGATTTATTTTGTATCAATTGTAATAAAATGTTTATTTATTTTTCACCTAGAGAGCTTGCTAATCACCCAACAACTGTTATGATTGACCCAATGACAAAATATGAATCGCATTATTCCATTCTACTACTCCGTCCACTTAAAATTGACTCAAACAATAACAAATTTGTTGTTGGTCGACACAAGTTCAAGTGGATGGAACAGCTCTTATTTAGTGGCACTACCTCTTTTTGGTGATTGGTTATAATTATTTTTGCATCAGAGGAAGTACTGCTATACCTACAGAACACCAATTTCTTCATACAAATTTTACACATCTAGGTACAAGTTAAGTTTAAGAAAAAATGAGGGATAAAGAAATGTTTTTACCACGAGAATATTTTCACAGCAGGTTCTGAATTAGCTTTCATAGTTCCGACTTAATCTTGACATTCTTAGAGATCGAAAATCTTGTTCTGACAACTTCTTTCCAAGAAACATTTCTCGTGGCATAAATATTTCTCAAAAATTAGAACTTATCTAAATATCTTAATAAATTCATAATCATATTTGGAAATGCTTAAGGAATAATGTCTCATTCCCCTCCTCAACAAAATGTTAAAGCATTTTACTACAACATCAGTCCTGTAAGTCGAAAAACACTTTTGCATAATTTATATGGATACCTTACGGGAAAAATTACTTGGAAATGTAATTCGACTTACAAGACAAAGGTAGTAGGAATATGTTTTGACATTTTAATCAAATTGGGAATCTTTATGAAAGAGAAAACGTTAAATAAAGTGTTATCTCTTTGTCTTATCAAAATGTCTGCAGATTTGACAATGTGATCTTTTTTGCTTTTCCTAGCCAAATGTTTTGGCAAGAACCTCAATTTATTTTTGTGTAAATTCTACCTCTGTTAACATTTTTTTTAAATTTGTTCAATTCGATAGAGGAAGCAATGAAGTTAAAGTGAAAGAGCATCAGTTTTGACAAGCTAAAGTTACTCGAGGCGGTACATGGTGTAATTTTGTGAAATTACTCTCCAAATTTAACAGTTTTCATCAAGAGACTGAAGGGTTTTGTATAATTTCTATAAATCTTTGTCTAGCTTACTGATTTATCTTTTCATTGACTTTCATGGTTTATTATGATGCATTTCCATCTTAGATGATTCGGCTTTTGTGATTCAAAATTATACAAATTCCATCAGTCTGTATAAAAACTCTGTTTAAAATGAAATTTAGGAGGTAATTTCTAGAAAAGTAAGCCTCGCTGGATGAATCTCACGCAAACGATAAGAAAGTAACGACAATTTTAATTTTTCGATTAGGGCTGATCACACACTCAGTCTTCATTTTACTTTTTAGAGGGAGTTTTTAGCAAATTACCTTCATTACACATTCATTATCGTGTACACTATAATACATAGAAATCTTGGAGTGTGAACAGCCTTAATCATAAATAGCAATAGCCAAATCAAAAACTGTATGAAACATAATAGTCATAATGATTACCAAAGCAAATTTTCTTTGTAACTTTTAACTCTGCTTAAAAGTATTTCGTCTTAAACCAAAAGGAATAAAAAATTGGTAAAATTCAAGTGTCATTTCTCGTTTGGTATTTTTGTTAAGGTTTAAAATTATTGAACCACAGCAAACTTTACTTTGTGGCTTTTTCTTCATGTTTTGTGGTCCACTGAGTCCAATAAACAACGCCTATTTTAAAGTTTTGTGATGAAAAGTCTCAGTCAATTATTGTTTTTTGATGATTCAGTCGATTATCACGGAATTCAATTCAATGGATTTTTGTTTCATATGCTTGTATGCATCCGTATTTCTCATCTCAATAGTCTCAAACATTCATTTTGTGTCCATTCTGTTGGATTTCTTTTAAAATTTAATGGATGTTTGTGTCATATGCCTCTTAATGTATGTATTCTTCGATCATTTATCAATAACCATCTGAAGCGTCTTAAACACGGATTTCTTTTAGTGGATGTTGGTTTCATATGCCTGAATGTATCCGTGTTCCTCCAGAATGAGAAGCCTCTTTTCGACGGCATCCTTGTATCGGGCCAATGAGGCTTTATCGTCTTCGGATTGAGTTTGGAATTGAAGGGCGTGAAGCAATACATGAGCTCCCTGGTATCTCTGAAAAAAAAGATTAAGAATAGTTAAATTAGATACAGTGCCGCTCATAATATATTATTGGGAATGGCAGGGAGCAAAATTGAAAACTTTTACTTCTATAGAATTCATCAAATTTTACTCAAATGAATATGGGTAAAATTTGGTGAATTCTATAGAAGTAAAAGTTTTCAATTTTGCCCCCTACCATTCGCAATAATCTATTATGAATGGCATTGTATATGCCAGCTTATTTTTGTTATGACATTTTCGTCAAAATTTAATTTAAATCATTTCAGGAATTAATTTACTTAATTGAATGTTGAGGTTATATGTAAATTTTACTATTTGGTTCAATAAAATCTCTGTACATCTATCAATTTAATAAAATTTTTATAATTTTCATAATTGTGTGTACATTACCATACTTTCTTTACTGCGTAATTCTTATTTTTTGAACCATAGAAAAATTTCCTATAAAATAGCCTTAAGACAACAGTACTACCATTGGCATCTAAATAAAGGATATTTTTAAAGATGAAAATTTGTACACAATAAAGCAAAATTCTAATCGACCTTTAAAAGCGGTTCAAGGGCAATTTAATGAATAAATTGGCAAATGCAATTTATATGGAATCATTTTTTCTGGAACTCAACTTCATAATTAAATTCAGACTTTGATTTATCTCCTTACTTGGAAGCATTCTCCCGGATTCCCAAAGAGTTCATCTAGCGCTGCAGATTGGCATTGTTCAATGGCGTAGTTGTAGAGGATTTTGTCTGCCGTCATGCCCGTGGCATTGGGATCGATCCCCGACGATGTCAGTAAATTGTCCGAGTTCAACATTTTGGTCATGGACAGGGTGTGACGGAATCGCTCGTTCAAGGTCGCTAGAACTGGAAGGAAAAGCAGAGGAGGATTTTTTTGGTGAAAATTTTTCAATATCTTTTTCCAATGATTTGTTGGCTAAACAATGCTACAATATGTCCCACGATAAATTATCCGGGCAGACGGGAGTTTGCCTGAAAAGGATAATTTATCGTGGGTCATATTGTACCTCTGTTCCAATGAATTATTGAAAGAAATCCTTCAATACTGCATATGATTTTGGTAGCTTGTATTTGACCCCAAATAAAAAAGCTAAAGTATTGAAATAGTGATCCTTTCACAAATACAAGTTCTTCAAAGCTAATTTTATACACAAGCACAACTTGATGATTATTTTTTCGAAAAGTAATTGTCTTACTAAATGGCCTTCCATAGTAACAAATGATAAAAAAAAATGTTCCATAATCATCTGTTTCATAAGTTTTGCAAATCAAGAAAAATTAACACTAATCAGCAAAAAATCGTGGGAATTTTATCATTGATTGGCTGATGATCATTTCATTTAAAATTTGAAAAAAAATGTATTTATCATCAGAAACGAACTACACGTGATTCTCAATTATGTTGAAAGTTTGCAAAAATGCAAAATAAATTTGTATAAAATTAAGTATCTCCATTTTTTTTACCTTCATTTTGGCTCAATCTTTGAATGATAAATCGAAAAGTTTTAAGAACATAAAAATGAGTGAGTACCAAAACAACTTTAGGCCATAAGTTTGCCTTTACAACTGACCCAAAATTTGATATAAATTTGGGTAAATCTGGAGGTATGCTTTTAATGCCAAAACAGCACTACTTACTATTCTTAACAGTTGTTGATGGTTTGAGCTTTTTTGATTTGAGTTCCGTCCTAGAGAAGTCCAGCGTGGATGAGAGCAACTGGAGGCATCTCATGTAGAGCAACAGCTGTTGAAGTCTCTTATTAAACGGCGAATTGGGGTTCATTTCGCCTGCTCCTCTTGAAGGCGAAACGGTTTCGGTGATGGCCGATAATGGGGCCGCCTTGGCGCGGGCAACTTCGATGATCGTGTCCACCAACAGGGCCACGAATTTCAGTTTTGCAACGATTTCATTGTGTTCAGGGGCTAGAGAAGGCATTTCAGAATTGACATTTTGGTCGAGAAACTTCATCAGCAACATTCTTCGATTGCTTTGATGATTATTCCTTTCACGAAATTTCAATTGAATTTCAAGATAATGACGCCAATTTACAACTAAATTAATTAAGATAAAATCTGGATGTAAATTTCGTGATTCTTCAATTATTAGGGTCACTAACCAGACCTAATGCATCTTGGGAATTTTATTGCACACTAAATTTCAAGAAAGATCTCTTTCAAATTTTCAAAAATTTTAAGCACTAGAACTCAGTCTCTTGACAAAAAGTAAATTTTGAAATGCACACCTAGCAGAGTTTCTTCGGATAATTCCGGCGGTGGCATCATAAGCACTTGATCCGTAAAGGAAAACGGTGCCATATTCTCCTTCTCATGATTGCCCAAGGAGTGCTTCCTGGTGAGATTGTTCAACGAACTGGACCGATCGAAATACGGCTTTGTATGTTGCCCGTAATTGAGAACGACGTTTCGGCCACTGACGAATTCATTGCGGCCCGATACCGTGAACTGGGGCATGTCGGTCGAACGGGCGCGCACTAACGCCGATGAGGGTCGGCCCGATCCACTCTGGGGTTGCATCTGTTGCTGCTCCGCTTGACCCGATGTGGATAGGTTTTCGGGAACTGTATGGCAGCGGGAACGGGTGTTGAGATTGCCTTGGGGTAGGGCCTCCGCACCTGTAATAAATAGAGGAATTAAAGGCACACTGACCCAAAATTGAAAGTACGTAATTTTGACTAGAAATATATTATACTTCCTCTGTCCCAAAATAGATTGTGCATATCTCTCGTTGTATTAAGTTTTGCGGAATTTTCAACTTCAATGATAACCTAGATCATAGAAGTAAATTATTCCGCGAAACTTAGCACAGCACGAGATATGCACAATCTATTTTGGGACAGAGGAAGTAACAATTTCGTTACCATTTTCAAATTTAGTTATACCTTCAAAAGGCAAAATAATATGACTTTAAATTATTTCATGGGTAACCACCAAGTACAATTTGTGCGAGAAATTAGAGGAAGGTATTTCAATTTGTTAGTGTTTCCCGGAAAATACTCACTATACATAGTACGTTACAGATTTTGGAGAATTTATGCCAAAATTTGTCTGATGCAGAAAGCCTGGTTTACAACTTTCATACTAAAAGATCTCCAAACTATAATTTCTTTACATACTGAACTTCCATTTTCCAAGTTTTCAAAAAATTTGCTTGCTCCTGCTCGAAATTATAACAAATTTTCCAATGCTCACATCTTAGAATGAATGCTCACATCTTAGAATGAAATTAGATTTACAGTACTTTTTCTTTCATTTAAAAGCATTGAAGGTGAAAATGTACTCAAAGGTAATATTTGTAATGTAATGTATATATCAGATCATAATTTCCAATCAAAAATGCTGTAAACATAGGTGTTTGAGTCACCATAACTGTAAAATCTTACAAACATTTTGGACTCAAACTCTGCTTCTGTAAACATGCGTTGAGATATACTCCATTTTGAGCCAAAACCTTCTCTGTGTCAATCCATAAATTCCCACTGATGGTCACCCATTCAATAATTTAGGCAACAATAATTTAAAGTATTTTGACTTTTTAGGGAATAAATACAAATTAAAATGCTGCCAAAATAATCAGAATATATTTGTAACCAATTTAAGGACTTTTAGTTTTGGGTCAGTATGCCTTAAATGTAGTTTGACATGAAATCTCAAAAGTAGAAAAAAGTTGATTTTGAATTTTTGTAAGAAAATGGCATTTTAGCTAAATGTGAGTATTAAATTTTTGAATAATCATACCCCCGAAATTGATCAGTTTTAGGCGGAACATTATAAGTTTTACTCCATCAGCATTTTAAAGGCATCCTAGCTTAATATTTTTCAATTTAAAGGGCAGCGATAAGCATCCTATTTAACAAAACTCTATTTCTGAGCAAATGTGAATGGTGAAATTCCTCCTCTTACCTGCGGGTTGATCCACTGATCTTGCCTCCCCACCGACAACCGCCTGATCAATCTTGGCGGGTGACCCCACAATGGGCGGCAACCCGGGAGCAGCCAAAACCGGTTGGGAGTTGAGTTTCCTGAGTGGGGATGCATTGGGGGAGCCACGGGTGGCGGCTGGACTGGTGCCTGGGGAGATCTGCCATTGGATGTTGGGAGGGGGAGTGCCGCAAGAAGAGGAAGAACTGGTGCGCCGACGATGTCCTGCAAAAGAGGAAAAATTAAAAGTTTTTGAAAAAGTTCCAACACAGGGGTCTCTCGGTTTAACGACATCTCTCGATATTACGATTTACACTAAGTTTTTTTACAAGCATGGTGTAATTTCGCTCAGCCGCAGATTTTAAATTAATTATATGCTTATTCTTATTTAGTAAAAATCCCAAAATATGAGCCTCATATGCTTATAAAGTTTATGCTTATAAGAAAAAAAAGAGTGTATTTTCAGACCAAAAAATGTTTTATTTCCTAAATAAACCTCACGAAATAGCGACAATCTCACGTTTAAACGACATTTTCCATGCCTCCAAAATGTGTCGTTGAATCGAGAGAGAGGCCTGTATAAAAACTCAAAATTTTCTTTGTTATGGCTCATTTTATGGTTGACTTCCACCAACATTATTGTTGCAAAACAAATTCAAAATATTATGTTGAAATAATTCATTCAAATTAAAACTGTGATTGAAAAACAAATAAGTGGATTTTCAAAGATTTCGTTAGTTTGAAATAGAGCAAAGCCATAATAGGTTTCTTTAAGTAATTTTGTTACTTTCAGATGATTTCACACTCATTTTCATTTCTTTGCGCACTTTCTAATAAACGATTATTAATGACCTTCCAAAATATGACAATACATTGCCTCACAACAGAAAGGATCATATCTGTGTAAAACTAGATGAATAAATTATCGAAACTTAGGTATTTACGTCAAAGTAAAACGTCAATTCTTCATAAATTGATGCACCATTCATTCATTCATTCTTTCTCTTTCATTAAAAGTCAATAACCCTTTTTGGCAAACTCATTTCTGTCACTTCAAAACTAATTCTAGCTGACATTTTGACTGTCAAAATGGACAAATTAAAGAGAGAAAAATGCATGGGTATTGAAAGGTCGTCAATATTTTTTAGATATTTCCAATAATGGGCAATTATTGGGAAAATATTTCATAATAGTTATGTAAAATTCCATATCAATATTTTCAAATTAATACTTCTTTCTGATACACAAAACAAAATTTTGATTAATTTTTGGATTCAAATATTTCATTCAAGCAAAATTTATGTCCGTGGAAAAATCAGGCTTTTTTCCCGTTTTTGGAAAGACCATAAATCTAAAAATTTCGTATTTTTGAGTTTTTCAGTTTTTAAATTGAGTTTTTGAAAAATTTGAATTGAGTTTTGTGCAAAAGTTGAGTTTTTGGAAAAAATTATGATTGTCAAAAAATTATAGTATCTGAACAAAATTAGCACAAATTTCCACTTAAATGTCGTTTTATTGATCATTTCTTTGATTATTTACGTTGATTTCATCCAAAAACACCGAAAACACTCTAAAAAGGGCCAAGATTTCCCGAAACTTTGACTTTATTTTGCATCTTAGAAACTAACAGTTTCTAAAAATTTCGTATTTTTGAGTTTTTGGGTTTTTGAATTGAGTTTTTGAAAAAAATGAGTTTTTGTACTTTTTGGCAAAAAAGCCTGAAAATTTACATAATTGCATTTTAATTTGTCATTTTACTAGTGCTTCATAAAACTACAAAATTTTGACATTTGCAAGATTTATTTACATAAATTGATAGAAGTAGGGTGTACAATAAAATTTCATTTTACCTGTTGGAGGCGTTCCCATGGTGAATTGAATTGGAGGAGGCGACAATTGGCAGATGTCTGGAATAGAACTGAGCGGCGGCGCAGAAACCCTTCTCGATTTGTGCCCCTGTTGTGTACCGGACCTGTTCTTTGCGGGAGAGACGGGACTGGAATTGGGACTCTGAGTCATTCCGGCCTTCTTCCTCGACATGGCCGGACTCACTTCCGGTAGGTGACTTCCGGTTCCTGTCCCCCCAACAGCGGAAGCGCCTTCTTCCGGTAGTGGACCCAGAGTACTTCCGCCTGAAGCAGAACTGACGCCGCTCATTGCTGACACACTATCGCCGGACCTACTCCTGGACCGAACGAGACTTTGCTGGATCTGGTTGTAAGCTGCCTTTTGTGTGGGGACCGGGATGGGTTCGGATTGGATTTCCGTTTGGACTGGGAGGGAGACGGGGCGCACGACACCTGAGGTGGTGGCTGTGTGGAGGGTGTGGCGACGGGTGCTGCGGGGGGAGGGGGAGGAAGAGAGAGGGACCTGGGTGTGCCTGGAAAGGAGAAAGACGAAAAAGAAGATTAATGGACGCAATTAGTTGACATCAATCTCTGTTGGGTGACAGTTTCGAGCACTCTCTTGCAAAATAGATGGGGAAAAAAGAGCAACCCTAAGCCTGTCATTGCTACTTCTGTACACACAATACTTCAGCCAACAACTCGTCTACATTGAAGAGATCTCTTGAGAATGTCTCCTTTGATATTAAAGTTGATGCTCAAGTTGGAACTCAAATCTTTCATCAAAAAAAATAAATTAAAATTCTCTTATAATCGCCCAAAATATTTCATTTGAAAAGCTCAATGCCTCGATTCCCATATGATTAACAGATATTTTGCACTGAATTTCATCAGTCTTGAATTTTATAAACTACACGTTTCATAAAGGCCCCTGAACAGAGTGTAAAAAAATTCAACACTGTAGATACAGTAAGGATTTAATTCTTAAACCTTGGGATCATGAATAGGATTTCTTATAAAGTGACATCATCATGGAGAAATATAAAGACGGAAATTTTCCGTTGCATGTAAAAATATGGTCAATTTTCACCACAATTTCATCATTCTTTTAGAATGCGGATATTCATTTGACGTGGCTTAAGAATGGCTCATAAAACTCCGTCCCATTGCGATTTAGAAAAATTGCAATTAAACGCACATTATTTTCTTCACTTTCAAGGGATAGAGGGGTAAAAGCATGACAGCTCGTTAATTTTTGCAAACACATAATCATAAATGATTAATCTAATCAGCCATGACAAATTCAAGTATGACAAAAAAGGTATTAGGGGAACTTCAAAAGCCTTTTGACAATAAGATAAGAATAGATATGACACCTGAATTGCTCTTTTACAGGTTTATAAATGTAGTTTTAGACCGGGATTTATTACATGACAAAACTTTTATCAAGTTCAAGACAGTCCAAAGGAAAATTTCAGACAGATAGAAGCAATTCCAAAGTTTTGAGCAATTGTTCAACAGTTGTTCAAAATTCCAAATTTCATACTAGAACTTTCACTCTAGAAGTAACAAAGTTAAAATTTCTCATTTTACAGAGAAACATCAGAACTTGAATCCATAAAATATATCAATTTCCTATTTTTCAATGTCTGAAATTTTGTTGGACTACTTTTCTCGTCCGATTAATAAAATAATTGACAGATGAATTATGGTTTCTTTTATTTGTTGAAGAAGTACATTTTAAATCAATTAGTTATATTTCGAAATTCTTTAAAAATGTGTAATGTTCAAAGACTTTTAGGAGTGTAAGCAATGGAAACCAGTTAATTGCATTCTTGAGTCTTTGGAGATTACACAAATGGTGTACTCAGAATAAAGTCCTGAATTAATGAATGGGAAAGGCCAGATGAGTAAGGTTAATCAAAGTCGGTTGAGGAGAGGTAAACATGAAAGAATATGAGTCATTTTATTGATTATTTTGAGTGCAAGTAAAAGTCAATTGCAGAAAAAACGATATTTGGCAAGCTCTTGGTATCTGAGGCACCCAAAGGAGTTTTTCAAATACAATATTCCGGGCAATTTATATGTAACATAATTTTAAAGTTTTTTTAGTATTCTGTAGGCCAAGGCCGTTATCATGTCAAAATGCCTAAAGATTTACTCTCTTTGCTAAAACAAAGATTTGTCATTAAAATTATTTCTAAAACTTTAAAACAATGAAGAAACTTCAATTCCTAGTCTTTGTGGGAAAACTTTGAAGAATGAAATTTTTATGGAGATATTTTGCGTTTATGTGTAATGTTTGTGGAAAAGCCAAACCTAAAAAACTTGAAATTTCTCTGTGAATATAAATTTTTCCTCAAAAGTGACTAAAAATTGACTCATTAGCATCAAGATCAATAAGAAAATACCATTCTTAAGTTTGTGGAAAAGTCATTTTTCAAGAGAGTGAATCTTCAGCCTATTTCAATTTATATGCATTTTACTGGGCCTTGGCTTATTCGAACAATTATTTGAAAAGTTTATTGAGGCACCACATATCTTTGTTGCTTGTTTTTAGGGAGACTTCGTGATGTTTGAAAATGTGGAAGGAACATTTTCTATCTAAGACTAAATGCAAACACACTTTGTTTAAATTCATATCTATAACTTTTTTAGTAGCCAAACATTGCTGTTGTTCTTTCTATGATTAGTCTAAGATTATGTCTGAATTAGAAATCTTACATAAAAAGGGTCTAATTTCACTCTTTTGTTGCAAGATCCAATTACGTCTACGAGCTAAAAAATTAGCTCTCTTGCTCGAAATTTAATCTCAATCAGTTAACCGGGAAAAAATAAAGCAGTTCAGTTGTTTTTTTTGAAAACATTTTTTGCTAAGAAAATGATCTATTTTCGCTAAAATAATTTGCAAGCTTTGTGTAAAAAGGAGGAAAAATATTTAGGGATGATATTTCCAAACACAAGCAAAAAAATCAAATTTGATAATTAGACTTCTTTCAGCAAGTAAAAATGTTTGTAACAGATGTTGCAAAACCTTTGGGATTCTCAATCGTTGTTAATTAGCAAACTTTCTAGTTCTGACAAATTTTGCAAAAGGGAAAATATTTGGACAGCTTGTGCAATTTCATTGATCAATAAAAGATCGAAAGCTATCTCAAAAAGCATTTCGAAAGATGGATATTTTCATTTTCATACCAGTCATAAAGTAGAACCTGAAGAAATTTAGTTTTGAAACTCCTCTTTTGTTTGTCATAGCCTATTCTTAGCTGAGAGCAATTAGAACTGAATATTGGCGATTTTAATGTTTTGAGGTAATTGATGATTTCGTTGGAATCGAGCAATACGTTATTACTGCATACTGTTACAGTGAAGCTCATCTGGTCGTGACAATATCTGCGTAGCGTTTTTAGAAGAATTCTAGAAATAGATTTTCTTCAAATTTTCAGGGTGTTATTTTCTCATCACCCTTTGACCCTTCTCCCTCTATAAACTTTTCAGATAAATTTTACCCCACAGAGAAAAAATAATTACCTCGCAAAAAGTTGGTTTACTTACATAGAAATTTGGTTGGTAAATAACCCCACTTTTTATGAAGTATTTTTTTTCTTTATGAATATTTTTTCTGAAAAGCTTATGGAGGGGGGGGGGCAAAGGGTGATAAAGA
>JAOWAT010309175.1:0-15031 GCA_028571025.1 Longipedia americana
TAAGTTTGCATTGAGGTAGCATACTCAAAAATTGATTTTTGGCTCAAATTTTTGTAGTTTTTGTCCTTAGAATAGTTTGATATTGAAGAAAAATTGGGGATCAACTCAATCTGAAATTTTGTGTTACACCCTACCTTTAGCTCTTTCCTGCGCAGGGTACTGGGGTTCCAGGCCTTGTTAATTTTATCACAAAATGTCATATTTTCAGTACAGATTTTATGATACCTGTCAATTGTCGCAAGTTGAAATATATTAAATTAAATTAAATCAAATCCAAGGATATCAAATTTCAAAATGGCTTTAACACTGAAATATTATAATTCCACGTCCAACATGCCAAATATTTACAGATAATTTTGAAGTACATTTTAGCAAGGGAGGCAATGCTAATTTTTTTCACAAGCCATCTGACAAAAATTGGCTCCCTAGATCTTAAACTTATTTCAGTCAATAAAAAATCAATCACACTTTGAAGCATAAAAACATTTCCTTCTAGCCAATCTTAAGGGTACCACTCAACCACCTAAGGCCAAAAATCGGAGGGAAACTTTTTGCTACTTAACCGAAAGTAAAATTTTATCGACTAAACTGCCTCGTTTAAGATAAACTCTCTAATCGAAAATTGATTTTGAAACAAATAAAGTTAAGTGTATCATCAAATCTGTTTCTGGAACGAATAGTACAATTGAATGAAATAAAATTTCAATTAAGATAAAACTGAAAAGTAAACTTCTTAATTCGGTGGAGCATTCATGTTTCTTTCAGCTAGCCAGCCAGGCAGCAACATGTTCTTATATTTCAAACCGCAGATTCAACATACGGTAAGTTTAATCAACCGAATAACTGATCGATAGAGATAGCTCCAATTTGAAAAGGCACATTTTGTGACCCAAAGAAAAGGTTCTTTTACTACAAAAATAATAGAAATATTGAGAATAATTAAAGTCAGACTGGCTAAAACTTAATTAGGTGCTAATTTATTCTCATCTAATATCATTTACTTTAACAAAACATAGGAAACATAGTGACAATTATTATGCTTCAATATTGGAGTGGCACACAAGAATCTTCCTTTGTTTCATCTTGTAAATTCAAAACAGTTAAAGGCACACTGACTCAAATTTAAAAGTATGTACGTCAGTAAGATTAGAAATATATTCCAACCATTTTGGTAACATTTTCGATTATGAACATGCCCCCAAAAGTCAGAATAATTTGATAAATTTTAGTTGATATTATTTAATGGGTGCACATCAATTAGAATTTATACTTTTAACCAGAGGACATGTTACAACATTGTGGACTATATTTTCCAGGAAACACTACACTTCTTCTGGTTTGACACACGAATTATAACTGATGTGAACCCATTAAATAATTCAAACTTGATTTATTTTTACATTTGAGGGCACAACTAAATTTGAAAATGTTACCAAAATGGTTACAGTATAGTTCTAAGCCAACTAACGAAATTTCAATTTTGGGTCAGTCTGCCTTTAATAGTCTAATTTTGGGCCTGTTTGCCTTTAAACGAAATAAAGTTAGATTGTCCATTGACGCCATGGAAAAATAAAGCCTTATTAGAATAAAAAAAGAATCATTGATTGCATCAACTTGAAGAGAAAAGTGGGAAAAAAATAAATTTTTCAGCAATTTTTCTTTAGTCAAGAAATATCATTGAGTCAATAACTGAAAATTTATTTCTATATCTGTCTCAAATAAGATGATGCAAATAATAAATCTTATTTATGCATTACAATTTGTCTCAAACATACAAAATTTTTGTGCAATAGTAAATTCCTCCTTTGTCTCAAACTAAATTTGCTGATTTGGCAGCTTTTTATGGATATATTAACTGATTCACCTAAACTAATTTGAAATCGAGGAAGTACAAAATTTACGTTCGAAGTCACACACAATTAAAAAGATTTTTTGGGACACCTGATTAGTGTAGGTGCAAGATACATTCCATTAGAAAATTGGAGAAGACTGCTTTAAGACTAAGAAAGAGGAAGTGTGTGTAATTACATCATGATCTACAAAAACGAAACAATCTGGACTGCATTCCGAAGCGGAATGGAGAACTATTTTAAAATTTTGAACAGCAACACATTTTTCATTTTATAACTTTTGATTTTTAAAAAGTAATGATCTGAGACATGCCTTCAAGACTTTTAGCATTTGGAGAGCAGTAAAAAATATTCTCATAATGATAATTTAGATTAGGCCTACTATTTTGATGAGCATGGGAAAATATCTTAATAACTTCACTTAAAAATAATTGTTACATTGCAATAGTTTCTCATCAAAGCTTATATGTTTCAAATCATAAAAAGGAGCTAATTGAATTTTGATTTTCTTAGAAGTGTTAAAAATCTACTTCCTGCAGACAGCAAAAGTTTGGTTTATGTTTGGAGAAAAGTGTTTAACTTTAAAGTCTGTACAACTTTTTCAAAGTTCTACACTTTCATCAACAAAATTAGAGAAACTTGGAAAAACTTTCGTGTTCCTTTATAAATGAAACACAATTTCATAATTGTACTACTCGACTCCAGGCAAAAAATGGTTCGAAATAATATTAAGGAATAAGTTAAGGAGCGTTTGACCAATTTCAAGTAGACGGAGTAGTACCTGTAATAAATGTGGATTTTGTCTTACCTTGAAATCTTGCTAGGCTCTCCGAACTGATTTTTCTTGCTGGATGAATATTGTACCCTTGAGCAGCCATATTGGGAGGCACTGATGAAGGTGAGATCTTTCTGTTGGGCGGTCTATAGCCCGGAGGTCTGTATCTGGCAGACCTCACTTGGCCCCCTTGTGCGGAGAGGGCTGTAGTGGAAGTCACAATTTGACTGGGTTGCAAATGCACTGAAGATGAAGGTTCATTCGGTGACACAATTGGCACTCTGGTCCTTCCTCCGGTTCCACGTGCGGATGAAACGGAGGAAGTAATCGATGACGGTCCCGCTGGGGTTGTCACTATGGAAGGAGTATTTTCATTTGATGCTGAAGAAGGGCTTTGATGAGATGGGGTTGACAACAAGACTGTTGTTTTGGCAGCCGCGGCTGATTTGATCGAACTGGTACCCAATCGTGGTAATGATCCAGTGCCAGAACCTCTCACTGAGGATCTGGATGAACCAGACCCGGAAGAAGTGTTGGATGAGACTGATCTGATTGATGCATTGATTTCTCTTGGCAGTGTTGTAGATCTATTGCTTTCCAAAGACACATTGTGGATATTTTCAGGAACAGAACCTCTTCTGTCATATCTATTGGATGATGCGTTATAAGTCTGTTGTTCTTCATCACTTTCCTCAGCAAACACAGAACCCGAAGCGGATCTAATTTGCTGTTGTGAATGCATGCTGTGTTTTTGCGGATTATTTTTATTGACTAGACTCGATTTGGAGGATGAATGGGAACTCAATTGCCCCAAAGCATAGGCTGACTCGAAAGAGCCTTTCCAGGACAACCTTTCATCGTCAAAGACATCACTGCTCGAACTGGGATGCGAATGTTGTTGCAAGGACTCGAATTGGTTTTTGACATGGCCCAATGAGCCTCGCCTTGCTTGACTGTTGTTGCTGGAGGATGACCCTGTAGCAGCAGTTGAAGCAGAAAAAACACCACTGTCTCTGTGAACACCTTGCCAAACATCATAATCACTCTTAGATTTGGAGCGGGTGATATCGATATCTACATGCTTTTCTTCTTCAAGAGTAGTACTGCTGTCATTGGATGTCAAAGAGATACTTTCACCCAGTTTTCTCCTCTGTCCACCAATTCTAGCTGAAGATGTAACGTTTGATTTTGTCAAACCAGTCAGAGATGTTGCATTTTCACTCCCAGTAATCACTTGATGCATCAATGCAACCAATTTGCTACTAATTTGATACATAACCTCTGAAGCAAGTGGAGATGATTCTTGCAGCATCAACTTTTGATACATCAATTCAGTCTCTTTTTGAAATTCCACACTCTTTACAGCATTCTGATCTTTATCAAGTTGATTAATAATCTCTTGACAACTTGCAGATACCATAACAGGATCAAAATTTGTGGTCTTATAAGCTCCTTCTAAATCACTAGATGTATAATCACTCCAAGTATCTTTACTGGATAGGATTTCAACGATTCCTTTGACTTGCTCTTCATTGACACCTGGAACAGTCCTTATGAGACGAGCTAATTGCTCTTCTATGGCAACCAGCTGAGAAGACTTCTCAACTTGTTTCTCTTCGGGTTTCGATTGTTTTAACACAGAGAATGTATCTGCAGAACTATCGATTAACAGAGTCCTAAAAAACCAACTCATACGATTCATCATAATAATGTCTCCATCTGAAGCACCAGTTTCAAAAAATTTCGGCTTATTATTTTGCTCTGCAGATAAAGAAGTCACACTTTCAGATGTCAAATTTTCTTCAATTGCCGATTTATTTGACTCTGAATTCACTGTGGTATTATTGACTGACTTCTCCGAGTCATCCTCTGTGTTTTCACTGACTTCACTGACCTTTTCCAACACACTTTTGAGCTGTTTCTTGTTGCTCTCTTCATCGGACAAACTTTGAGCACTACCGATGCTACCGTCACTAGTAGCACTAGCACTAGAAGTGACTCCCATAGAGGCCACTTCTGATCTCAAAAGATCATCACAACTGCCCACAAATCCGCTATCACGGGATTTGTGCTTCCTGACTCCCTGGCCAATGATTGTCGTGGGTGAAATACTGGGAGACTGATCATCGCCTTGCTGCTGATGATGATCTTCTTCCACTGAGCCAATTGGAGGTTTCATCGAATCGAATTCCTTATCAGAAGAACCCGAAGGAGAAACGCGAGATTTTTCTTCATTTGCTGCTCTTGAGTCTTTGTCTAAAACTGGTTGAACCTCAATGATCTGAGACGGCAAAGGAGTAATTGGAGGTGTTACTTTTGGACTAGACTCCTTTGCATCATTTTCAGATTTTGAATTGCTCTGCTGCTGACTTTTCTGTTGCTGCAATTCTGCGGAATTTTTGCGATGTTCCTTTTTGTTTTTCTTCCTCTTGACCGTATCAAATTGTCCTTCACTTCCAACAAACCCTGAGAGATCTTCACTTGAACCAGATGAGTAACTGGTGTCATGAGCAGCTAAAACATGATCTGATTCCACATCAGAAAGTCTTTCACTTCTAAAATTCTTAGATCTGACGACTTTCTTCTTTTTGGGATCAGGACTTCTCTGTCCATCAGATTCAGATCCAACTGAGCCACTATCATCAGTGTTCCTTTCACTGATACAATCCAATGAATTAATCTGCTGCTGCTCATTTTGACCACTTTCAGTATTACCACCTCCAGCAACACCGCTCATAAAGTACTGCTCAAACCGTGAACTAGCTGCTTCTTCAGCTCTCAAACTTTGTTGCTCTTCTCCACCTTCCATATCATCATAAAACTGATCTTGCAACGAATTTTCCGAAGCTGTTCCATCATCAGACACTTCTCCATCTCTATTTCCACCTCCCACGCCATAAAAGAAATACTTTTCCAGTTCACTCGGATCAGACTGCCTTTTTCGAGTTGCATCAAAACTCCTTGAATGGGATCCATTATCCCCCTCAGAATCCTCACAACTCTCTTCCAAAATGGTGTGCAATGTAAAATCAATGGCTCTGTTGTAACCCCTCAACTCCTCTTCTCTATCACAATATTCATCTCCAGAGCTAATAGCTTCACCTTCAGAGTACTCTTCCGAATCATAAACTCTTTGACACATTGGATACTCTTGAGCATCTTCATCGTCAACATACTCCTCATCACCGGAATGTTCTTCAGACTCATAACGAACATCATACTGAATCTGAGGATCATACATTCCCTGATGTTCGTGTTCATAAATTTCCTCCTCATCATAATATTCATTTTCATCTCCCATTTCAGTAATACGAAACCGATCATCATGATGACCTCCACCATAATGATGATCATCAACACTTCCAGAAAGATCTTCCTCATCCAAATGATGAATGGGTCTTCCATTTTCATCAACATACTCATGATGATGTTCTTCATCATACTCCTCATGATACTCTTCGCCTTGATGCCCTCCAGGCTGAACATTGTGATGCTGAAGTCTCCTTACTCTTTCAGCTGCTCTTATAACTGGAGGTCTGCCTCTTCTGGAAGGAGTGCTGGATTCAAGAGACGAAGTAAAATAATTTGCCAGTCCACCAGAAGAATTGTTTCTGTCAGGTGAATCATGAGTGCGACTGGAATTGGAAGGTGAATGTTGATAGTCTGCCTCATCAATGAAATCATCTTCCTCCGTTTCTTCATTCACATAATCATGTTCATCCTCATGATCATCATCTTCAGGTGTCTGATCCCTAAGATCGCCTCCTCGGGCTCTTTGCCCATAATCAAACTCATGCGGAGCAAACCGATCCATTTGAGCACTCATTCCCATTCCAGCATTTCGGGCACGAATCTTGGCGGGTAATTCTGGAGGCGGTTCAAATATATTATCAGCCGGACTTTGAGGCGATCGGGGTGAACCCAATTCTGAGCTCTCTGTGGACACAATACTGATATTGGAAGCTCTTCCATCCTGATGCACACTGACGACAGTAGCAGATTCCTTCTTGACATTAACAGTCACTCTGTTGGAATCATTTCCACTGTGATTGCTTGCTCTGCTGTTGACACTTCTAATGCTGTGATTAGATGTCACACTCCTAGCGTCATCATTATGATCTGGTTCAGAACTGATAAACACGTAGCTGGTATACCCACCAGCCTGCCCAGAATGCTTTCGGATCGTGGGTGGCATTTCACTTCCGTCTTCAAGATATTCTGGAGGAAGAGGATTTTCAGATTCCAATAAACTAGCCTCTGCTCCTAAAGGCAAAGCTTCAGCACCTAAAATTTGTTCTTCGCTCCTTTCGATTTCAGTTGGTATTTGAGGAGGTTTACTAATGTTATTTTCGGGTTCAATATCATCTAAACTTGAATTCAAATCAAAACTATCACTACTTTCCTCTTCCTCAATCAGTTCAATACTGCCATATTTCTTTTTACTGGGTTCACCTTTTTCCATTGAAGAAGAGGAAGATTCCTTTTTGACATTTTCATTATCAATTTTAATATTCTCTTTGCTTGAATTTTGTTGTTCACTTCCTGATTCAATAATGGTTTCTTTCTGTGTTTTCACTTGATCAGTTTCGGAAATAATGTCATGTTTAGAACTAATGTTGTCTGTTTCACTTGAATTACTGACTGATCGATTATCCAAAATCAATTGTGGCACATCACTCGGTTTGGCGGAATTTTCATCACTATTTTTGACAGATTTCAGATTCTTCTTTTTGACGAAAGGCTCCTTGGCGACATGCTCCTCCACTGTAGCTGGTATCCTCACTTCCGTATTTATTGCTACGGCGGCTCCCTGAGCACTCAAAGGCCTTGCAAGAGCTCCTTCGGGAGTCAGACTCCTACGGGAGCGATCGGGTGTCACTGAACGAGTATTTCTGCTTACCAGCTCACCACTCGCAACTTGAGTCGTTTCAAACTGAGCAATCAATTTAGAAACAGAACCTTTCTTTCTAGTTTCAGCTAATTCACTACTATCAGAATTATTATTATTACTTCCACTATTAGTACTTGAAACACTACCACTTCTGGTATTTCTATCTTTTTCACTGTTTTCTACTTTTTCCTCATGTGTCCTGAGGCCTTGTTCAATTAGGTCACTGTTACGATTTTCCTGGGAAATTTCTTCACTCCCAGTTTGTTCAAATAATTTCTGTTGAATTAACCGCAACTTATTATTCGCACCGCTACCATTATTATTGGTATTGTTATTACTGCTACTATTACTCCTTTTGACGTCACTGCTAACAATGATATCCTCACTAAAAGACTTGTTCACAACTGCCGAGTTCGTATTTTCATTCCCTATGCTTTGTGATGAAGAACGTGCCTGCTTTGTGCCTCCTACTGCTGCCTGTGACTGCTTGACTGGTATAGGTGGCACTTGGGGTAACATACGCGAAGAGGAAGAAGAAGAATGAGTCGAAGCTGGTTTTGGTTTTGGTTTTGGACTACGGTCACTCAAAGGTTGATCTACGGTGTTCGTATTTTTCTTCTCTTTTGCATGTTGACTTGGGGAATAATCACTAGGCCTGACATTAGCAGCAGCAGCAATAGAACCACTTTGACTATCATTATTATTATTATTTGCAGCTTGGGGAAGAACTTGGCCTTCAATATTTTCGTGGTCAGTTGATGCAGCACTTCGACTTGACAACGGTGAAAGTCCACTGCTGCTACTGATACTACTGACCTCTTCCATATTAGAGTTGACACTTTTTGCATTTGAATTTGCATTAATTTCAATACTCTTTGTATTTGAATTGGCATTAAATTCGGAACTGGTCACATCTTCACTGTTTCTCATCTGATTCGAAGAGAGACTGTCATCCAACAATGAATCCAAATCAGAATGATTAACCACATAAGAAGCAGAAGTTGTGCTCACACTATCTAAATCAGATGTCTCTGTGGCAGTGCTTGGCGGGTAATGAGAGGAATGATGATGATGCTGATGATTACTATTTCCAATTTCATCATCATCGTCATGATGACTGAGGTGATGCATTTTCTCTTTCAAAAGAGATGAAGTGCTGGTTTCAATTTCACTTTGATTATTGTGATTGTAATGAGAATTAGAAGATGTGGTTTCCATTTTGCCGGTTTTAATTGTATTAGCCGAATTAGAACTGTGCTGTGAGACTTTCTCGTCCCTGTCCAGAAAATCGGCTTCGGTATCAGAACTACCTTTCTGCAGCACCAATTGTTGTTCTTGTTGTTGTTGTGCTTCAATGAGACTCAAACTGCCCGTGTTGACAGTCAATGACAGAAGTTCCTCATCCTCTTCATCACTGAATTCATCATGTTCTTCTTCATTCACTTTCACTCCTTCATTAGCAGAAGCAGCATTTGCAATTATATTGGATGAGTTTGCATGATTTTCATTAAAAGAGACTCTTTGTCGATGTTGTTGCTGCTGATGATAACTTTGGCCTAAAAATAGAGGGAGGAAAAGGTGAGAGAAGAAATTTTGATAGTAATAAGGTCATTATTATTCTTAGCGCCCCTTCGAGCTTTTTCACATCGATAGACTTAACAAAATAGCTTGAAATTTCGTGTTTTTGAATTTTTGGATTGAGTTTTCTAAATTTTTCAGAGTTTTAAAAGATCTTCAAATTTGTGAAATCTTTTATTTTACTCAAATGTTGATGATTTCATCATAAAAACACAGTTATATATATGAGAAAACTAATCAATAATCACACCTTCCCCTGTCCCTAAATAGATTGTGCAAAAGTTAGGAATTAAAATCTAGAATTACTGCTAGATCGATCAGAAAACATTTTTTGGAAAAATGTTTAGAAATTAGCAGATCAATATCTACAAAATAATATAAAATAGGAAACTTTTAGTAAAATCTTACTAAAGGAGTTCTAAAACTCCTTGTCTCACTATTTAATATTATTTTACTTCATATCAATGTGGATACTAATACATTTTGTTATCATCTTCAATGGAATTAAAGAATCCAACAAAAGATTTTGTTAACTTAAGGTGAAAACAAACGACCTAATTCATAGTTTCCTGGTCTGAATATTGAGGAATTTCAACTACTAAATCACATTATTTAACTGATGTTCTGCCTAAAAGTGGTCATTTTTAGGGTGTACATTCAGAACCGTTATACAAAAATATAGCTAAATTGGTTGAATGGTTTGTTTCACCCAGTTCCGTGCACATTTGTAATGACATTTTGAATGTGCATGGAACGGTGTGAGACAATCCACCAAAAAATTAGCTATATTTTTGTACTACAATTTTGAATTGACACCCTAAAAATGACCACTATTCGGACGAACATCAGTTAAGTAATTTGCTTAAAATGAAATTTTGAGTGACCTGTGAGCAAATTTTGAATTTATGATATGTGAAAGTGCTGATGAGTATGATTGTCTGGCAGAGTGATGTGTCATTGACTGTACTTCATGAAAAAAGTTGCTCATTTTCAAAAGTTTCACGTAAAAATTAAAAGTTTTGAGAAATTTGGCCGATTTTCATTAAAGTGAAAAAACAAATATCTCATTATTAACCACATAAGCCTCAGGGCTCACATGTACAGTGATATAAAGAAATGAAGAAATGATGTAACAATAATTCAGAAATTTTTATGAAAGAATACCTTTTGAATAAAAGCTTCCCATATTTCTGCAAACCTCTTCACAAAAGTCACAGTAGTAAACGCTGATCAGAAAAAATGACATTGCAGCTGGCTATTTTGTAAATATCTCGTACAAAATTGCTTCAAAAATTCAAAAGTAAGGTGTTTCAGAAAGCTGAAAATGCCAGCTTTTCAAAACATCCCTTATTCTTTAATTTTGAAACCGTTTTGTATGAGAACATTGCAAAATCATTCAGATGGTCAATTTGTAATAATGAAATGTAACAAAAACAAACTTATGCAAAATCTAACCAAAAAAAATTCAATTTTCTCATAATAAAAGGATACAAATTCAAAATTGAGGAGTGTTTTGAAAATCTGGGAGTCTCAGCTTTTTAAACCACCCCTTACTTTTTAATTTTGACCTTTTTAGTAAGAGAAAATCAAACTTTTGCGATGATGGTTAGATTTAGGATAACAGGTTTTTTTGTGCAAAATTTCGTTTCTTTTTCAAAGTTGACCATTAGCATTTTGGACGATTTTACAATTATCTCACACAAGACTGCTTAAAAATTCAAAAGTAAGGGGTGTTTCGAAAAGTCGAGATTCTTTACTTTCTGAAACACTCCTTAGATTTGATTTTTGAAGCAGTTTTGTATGAGATATTTGCAAAATAGTCAGTGTCCATCCGATCAGTCTTTATATCTGATAGGCCCAGTATGTGACTTATCAACAAATGTGTTCATGAACACATTTTTCTATTTATGAACATTTAATTTTTTTTCAAAGTGGATGTGCATTAATAAATATCTTTTAGTCTATGGCTTGTTTTCTTGTCAGATAAGTCAGATTTGAGAATTTTGAAACCTGAAATTTGACAGGTAGGAGAAGCCAAAGACTAAAAATCACGTATACGTTCTTGACAAAAAAGGTGAATCTTATTTGCGGACATATAAATAATTATGTACTTAAAAAATCCGGGAAAGTGTGCTGGTTCATGAACACAGTTGTTTATTAGTCACATATCGGGCCTTAGAATATTTCTTATTTTGGAAAAACTTTAATAAATTCAACTGTTTAAAAACAACTTATATTTTGACAGATCACACATTCAATACTTAGGCAAAGTGTGTGTTTACTCCTTACCTAAAACTGCTTCGGAATTCAATTTTGGATCATCGACATCAATAATGTCATCTACAGCACTTTCTTCCACCAGAGACTCTTCATCAACATCACCTTCGATCAACGAATTCAAATCCAATTCATCATCGGTCTGCTCATTTGGACTCAGGGACTTGGTCGTGGTCTCTCCTTCCGAATCGGAGGTCGAAGGTTCGAATCCCTCCACTTCCAATTCCTCCAAAGTATACTTTCTTCTCGTTTTACCACTCTTATTATTACCCGAAGAAGAATGTTGTTTGCTCGCTGTTACAACATATGGCAATGTATTACTCAGATAATTTCCCTTCTTCAAAATAGAAGCAGCAGCAGAAGAAGAAATACTTTCACCTGTTGATGATGCTGTTCTTCTTATGACGAAATCCTTTTCAGTATTATGAGCGTTGACACTATTACTGTTGTATTTGTTGTAATCAAAACTGAGACTCGTTTGCGTATCTTGTTCTCTCAAAGCAGTATTATTTGCATTATTGTGGTCGAAATGACTATTCGAATGTTGATTAGGTCTTATCACATTATGCCCATTATTTAAATTCTGAGCAGATGACCCAATTTGAATTCTAACACTGTTTCCACCCGAACTCAATTTTCTGGTAATGATCACATCAGAATCGTCAGAAGCATGTTGTTTCTCTTCTTTGGAGGATTTTTTGCTCTTTTTGTTCCCAGCTCTTGGTAGGGTATGACTGCCTTGAAATGCAGATATGTCAGTTCTGCCTCTATGCAAACCCGGCCCTCTATCAACAACATAGGACAATTGATTATTTGCATTCAAAGCCGAATTTTTATCACCATTATTCGAAGCAGCACCACTTTCATTGTTTACAATTTCATTGTTATCATCAACTTGATCAAAGTCATTCTCATCATCATCACAAACCTTAACAAGCGTCACAGAACCGACTTGCTGAATAGAAGATCCAGATAGACTTCCGTTGCTGCTATTAGAAGATGATGGAGCAACCCTTTGCAAATGAGATTTCGATCTTCGTACGGGTTTTACGATGTGTGCTGGCTTATTATTCTTTGTTCTATTTAATACAACACTGCTTGCAATGGATGCTGATCTGTTTAATGATGAATTAGAATGATACGAAGCACTTGATAATGAACTGGTAGATGCAGATATAGATCTTTCATCGAATCTTTGATTATTTTGATGTTGATTATTATTATTCTGCTGTGCATAAATCAATGACCCACCTTCATCAACAAAAGTCTCTATTAATGACGGAGGTGTATGGCTGTCTTCTCTCGAATTGACATCTAACCTGTACGATGACTGGTGCACAGTATTATTGTCTTCCCTTTCTGAATCAGTAACATTACTAATAGCATTTGAATTATTCAAACGTTCAATTGTAGTATTATTTGAATTGGCTGACAAAGCAGATGTCGCCCTACTGCTGTTATTTGAATGAATATGAGATGAATGATCAAAAGGAGCAATATTAGAAAATGCAGGTGTGTTTTGTTGGTGATGAGTAAAAGTGCCATTCAATTGCTTTTGCCTTTTTGATGTTGATGTTGTTGCTGCTGCTGCTGCTGCTGCTGCTGTTGATGATGTTGTTGTTGAACTCCATGACCGTCTACTGCTGCTGCTGCTGCTGCTGCTCATTGGGAACCCCTCAGGCAGATGGGATGCTGAAAAATTAATAGAGAAAGAAGAGTCAATGAGAATGAAAGAGAGGCTTTTTAATAAAAGTAACACGATACTTTTAATCATTGTGAATTCCATGTTAAGTTTCAGATTTTCATTTTTTTTTCATCATTGCCATAAAAAAATAATTCATTTCATAACAATTATTTTATTAGGGTGTTTCATCCAAAATTAAATTGCACAAATTGGACAAACTTTCCCAATAGATTTTGATCTCATGCCAGCTTTAGTTTTTTGAAAAAATCAATTTACATGTCTCTACCTCCATTTTAAAATTAGAAAATTAGATTAGGATATTCAAAACATTTTAAAATTTCAAATATGAATTAGAGGAAGTGCATAACATACAAACAGAAAAAATATGGGAAAATACGGGAAATGGTGTGGAAAAACCATGAACTTCAAAGGGAGGTAGAGACATGTAAATGACATTTTTGGAAAATCTGAGATCAGATTTGAATTCTACAGATTAAAATTTATTAGAAAAACTTGTCCAAACTTAATTTTACGATCCCCTGAAACACCCTAACGATACCTTTGAATCATTGTCAATTCCATATTTAGTTTCAGATTTTCAATTTTTTCATCCTTATCACAAAAAATGAAATCATTTCATAACAAGTTTCGCATAAAGCATCCCAAATCTAGTTCCACACTAGCAATTAAGGACTTTTTCTGTGTCATGGTCATTTTCTAGGATATTTTTTGGTTTTTGGATGGAGGTTTCACCTTCTTTTGTCCCCCATAAATTTTTTTGATCGATATGTTTTATAATTTAAAGGAATGATATAACTTTTGAGTAAAAATGACATCCTCACAGTCAAATTTAACCCAAGTGCCAAAAACTGAAGAAATATAAATTCTTAGGTCCTTTTTTGAATCAGATAGTTGTTTTTCTGAAAAGTGACTACATCTTGACTTATGAGAAAGGGAAAAGTAATTTTCAATCCAAATCAAAAATTCAACCAAAAAATGACAAGGATCGTCAAAAAACTTGCAATCCCCAAAGATTTTCAGGAGTGTATATCACCAGGTTTTTCCTAATCTCATTCCCGAAAGTTTTTTGAGATTACACAGATGTTCTTTCCCGTACAGTCTGGGAATAGATTGAGGGTACTGTTTTTCATTAAAAATATTTGAAAGTAAACTTTTCATATCAAGTTTTGGGGTACTTTAAAATTAGGAAATTTAGGTATTTTGATATGGCTGTCAAATAAGCCTGTATTACCATTTTGATGAATACCATTTGATGTTGCAGGGGCACTTCCATCAGCCGGCATGTCTTCACTTTCAACAATATCTAGGTGTGCTGTAGCCATATGTGACTGTTGCCTGTTCCGGCCTGATGGTGATGAAGAAGAATGGCTTTGTGTTATTCTCTTTTGCCTTGTCTTTGGTGGCAAAGAGGGTGGACCACGTACTGTCTCTGCTGTGGAAGTAGAACTGTGTGAAATCGATGATGAGGATGGTGCATGTTGCACATTGGCGGAATTTATGAGTTCATCATCACTTCTCCTGCTTCCTCGGGTGCGATGATGAAAACGAGCACTACCTGTTGATGAGGAATAACCATTATTTCCGATTTCTTCGTCAGATGGCAGCATTGAATGGACAGCTCGTAATTCGTCTGGTGATGGTGCATGGACACTAGCGCCACAGAGTTCGCTCAAGTCACTTTCGGATAATGAACGGGACATGAAACTTCCTTGATCGGTGTACGCTTTGATTTCCAAGAGAACCATATTGCGATATTCGGCTAATTGAGGGGAGAGACAGAAAAAGAGACATATTTAATGCAAAATTAAACAATTGAGAAAAATTTGATTAACTATTTAATAGAATCTCTGGTAATCCAAATACAAATCAATCAATAAACTCAATGGTACTTTACAATAGTACCCTCTCGTGGAAGAGAAAGGTTTTGAACATGAAAATATTGTTTTGCTATTTTC
>JAOWAT010309286.1:0-15022 GCA_028571025.1 Longipedia americana
CTACGATTTTTAGATGAAAAAAATCACAAAGAAAAAGAATGCTGAAAGTGAAGCCAGCTAGGGTGAAGGAGATGATGGATTGATCGCCCATCAGCCTTCTTTTTTTTAAAAGATGTTCAATAGAGACAGAATAAAATAAAAATAGTAAAACAGGCATTCTTAAAAAATTACCTACGAGTAGTTTAGCAATCGGCCATCGATTTCTCTTGATTCAATTGCCAGCACTAATTTTTCTGAGAACCCGGAAAAATCTAAAAGAGTCAGAAAATAGCAAAATATTGACGAATTTGAGACCATGACTCTCCACGACACAAAGTCAAAAGAATAAAAAAGACACTTAAATATGCGTTAAAAGAGATAGTAGGGAGGAAGTCTACCTGACTTTATCCACATGTCTGATATAAGAGATACTTTTGAGTACTAATAGTAGGAGAGATCAGATTTGCAAACGATGCTCAAATTACTTGGAATATAATACGTAATTGCTCCCTCTGAAGCATAAGCACAGTGCGCAAAATTGTAACAACTTGGCATTGTCGATGGCGTAGTTACGTAAGATGGGGATGCATTTTTATTTGGTGCCAGAAATGTTTATAGGGGCGTTTTCGAGGATCAAATAACTGTGTACGAAATGAAAACTATTTAGAGAAAACTAGGAATGAGCAAATAAAAATTTATCCTATTTGCATTGCTTCTGGGATCTGACTATACCTAAGGAGTTCGAGGAATAGGAATAGTTAATGCAATGGAAATTTTGAAAGTCTTTGATAACCTATAAAAACTCAAAAGATTCAGTAAGTGGGCGAAAACGGCAGACGTTTTGCATTAAGATCAGAAAAACACAACCAGCTAAATCCTAAAATAAATCGAAAAAAATGCATAAACCAAATAGCAAGCCATGTAACAAACTCAGTTTTACCTCTTACACCAAAGGTACAAAAATTACTGGTAAATCGATGATAAGTTTCCTGATTAGGAAGTGGTGAATGGATACCTACGCCCAGAAGTCCACTCTGAAAAAGACTCTAAGGTTCAAAGTATCCGCTAATCGTTGAAAGATAAGTCCTATAAGTGTGGATAAACCGTCGAAAAGTTGATGAGATAGGAGTTTGGAATGGAATAGTTATAAATTCAGCATCATATTAGAACCTTGGCTAGACAATATAAAAGATAACGACAGCTTGTTTTGGATTTCCCCGTCAAAAATGCAGCTCCTGCAAAAATTAAGAGTAAAAGACTGAAAAGAGCCCTAAATATGGAAGACTAGCCGTAGGAAAATTCTGAAAGTAAGAATGCTGAATAAAAAGGTTGATTCGACATTGAATTAATTGAATAAGTCATTAATTGGTTGATATTACATTTAATACACTATGATGAATAGATATTGGTTTTGCTCATTTCACAGGCAGGCAAAGATATTTGTTTGCAGCAGATCTTACTTTTCAGTTCAACCTAAACAACCAACACTGGATAACAATAACCTGGCAAAATATTTGTAACCTTGCAGCCTTAATCTTTCGTAGGGAGTTAGGGTCCCTATTTTACAAATTAAATCCGAACAGTATTTGATGAAAAACTGGTGGGGAGAGAAGCCTTTTGAGCTTTCGCCTCAGGAGAAAATGAAGATACCAGTTTTTGATTTCGAAAACGGATAGTTCAAGGGAAAAACTATTTGTAATTCTGCGCATTTATTTAGAAATTCCTCAGGATATTTTTAACTGTCCGCTTAGAAGAGATCTTATGCACAGACTTTACGACTACAGAATCAATCTCAACAAATACCGAACCAAAAGAACCAGGAACAGAACAATGACTGTCGGGTCTAATCATAAAATGCGAAGGCAAAAGGGAAGTGGAAAAGCAAGAATGTCCGATAAAAGGGCTCCTCACCTAAGAAAAGGAGGGAAAGCTCATGGTGCCAAACCGAAAGTTTATTCCTACCCTCTCAATGCCAAAATCAAAATTAACGCATTGAAGGCACTGTTGACCAGCAAGTTAGTCGAAGGAAAAATTAAAGTGATAGAAAGCTAGAATATTTCATAAGGAAAAACAAAACGCCTGGACTCCATTCTAAGGAGACATAATCAAGATGAAAGAACTCTTTTCTGTATCATAACTTCTCAGGAATATGACACAAATTTTGAGAGAGCTCAAAGAAGCATCAAACAAGTTGTTTGGCATACTTCTTACAGTTTAGATGTGCTTTCTCTATTCAAAGCCGATAAAATCTTTATCACTCTCAACGGTCTGAAATAACTCATCGAAAGCATCCACAAAACTATCTATGTTTCCTATCGACACAAGCATCTTCCCTCTTTGTAATAAACTGTTGAGTAGCCAAGCTAGCAACAGGAGGAATATGATCCAGAAAAACCCTACGAATTCAAGTTCAAAATATTTGCAGAATACCTTTAGTTGTTCAAAAAAGTTCAGCAGTAAACTCCAGAACTATTAGAAAACTAGTTTCTAAGAATTCGTAAACCTAAAAATGACAGTGTAAAGTATTGATTTGATTATATTGCTAAAACCATAAAATCATGTTTTTCTCGTCAGTTCTTAAGTTTTCTCACACTTCTCGTTTTTCCATACTTTTTCCCTCTGCCTGAAGTCGAGTATACTATGAAGAAATAGGTTACCACGAGGAAAAAAATTAAAACAATGAAAGAAACCAGTCCATGCTATTTTTTCTTCTTTAAAGACCTTTTATCAGCTTAAGTCAGAATAGTTTGGGAGTCAGTTCTTTTCAGTTTATGAATTTTTTAAGATGCTTAGTTTTCCTCCTTAAGATTTTTCGGGGCTTAAACCTATTCTCCACATAGCATCAACTATATTTCCTGGTCAGTGGCCTGTGGTTTTTCTTTCGAATTTTATTCTTTAATTTGTTAGGATTTTCCATTTTAGTCTTAAGATGCATTGTTTTCCTGTCTGGGCAGGATGAGAGCATCTTCAATTTGTGCTATAGCAGATGAATTGTCCTTCTTTTAATTAGATGTCTAGATTTAATAGTTTATGTTGATTTCGATCTTCTACTTTTACAGGGTTTTGCGAGTTTAAACATTCTCCTACTTTTAACCCTGGACTGCTTGTTATTCTTCACCTTTCGGTAAGCGGGCGGGTTAATCAATTACTTCTCCGGTTAGAATGAGGTTGATTTTATAGTCGATATCTTCTTTTTAAGACTCTGGTTTGGCATTTTAACTTGATTATTCGGGTGGTATTCCTTGCTATCCAGTTTTACCTTCGCGTATGTATTCCTCATTGGCTGATCCAAGCTGTATATTATCTTTGTCTTAAGATGTATTCACTGTGATAGTTTCAGTCTGTTCAATTTGTACAACCTGATCCCGCTAAGAAGAAGTGACGGTGACTGTTTGTTCTATTTGTGTGACTTGATCTTGCCATTGAGAATCATGATCTGGGAGAATAATAGTTTCTCTGGTTTCAGTAGCAACTACTCCCTACGGGTCCTTCTGATTCTTAATTTCTTCGATCACTTCAATCGGTTTCTCTTCAGCTTCGATTGCTACTCTCTCAACAGTAGTGGTAGTTTGCACAATCTCCTCGTCAGGATGCTTATTGTCGGGATATGTAACCTCTTAAGTTCTCACTGTTTCACTGACTTGTGAATTATAGTTGGTTTCAGTGACAGTCCGTTCTTAAACTCTAATTGTTTCAAACACCTCATTGTCTTGATTTGTGACTGTTACTTGTTCGGTTCTTTCAGTTTCAATAATATCTTCGTTTCCTTATTTTGTTTATGTGATTGTTTCTTATTCCTTTATTGTTGTTTGAATCGGTTATGTCGTTTAACTCGTGGTAACTCCCTAAACTCTCACTGTTTATGTTACTTCCTCATAGGTAGTCACCTATGTGACAGTTATTTACTTGGTTTTGAATGCTTAGACAACTGGATCATCTGCATTTGTGCCTTCAATAATTTTAGTTCTTTAAGTTGTTGATGTTTATACATGCTCTGTTGGGCCTGTATTTTAAACTTCAACTCTATGTGTCATACGGGTTTCAACTTTCTAATTTGAATCGTTGTAATCAACTTTTTCCCATCTGTTTTCATAGTTTTGAGCATTTCTATTTTGTTTATGGACTGTAGTCGACTGGATAGACTAAGTCTATTTTTATTGTTATCTGTTTGGCATTTATTAGGGGTGCTAGGTTTTCTCTTCAGTTTATTTTGGTTTTGTTTCTTAGTTAAACTAACTCTTCCTAAATTATTACTTTTTGGGCTATTGTCGGCTATATCTCCATTTTTAGCGAGTATGTATTGTTTTTTGGACTGGAAGGTCATTTGGAGTGGTCAGAATGGAGCTTTGAACGTTTTTAGTGTTCTATTATTACTCTTTACCTTCCTCCACAATGTGACTAGAAAATTTTTCACTCCTCCTCGACTCATTATTGGAACTGATTTACTCTCTGCTTCCATCCCGATATAACGCTCTCCGGTCAGATCCTTATTGCCTTCGAGTATACTTTTTTGGAGAAATTACTGTCTATTTCCCCTCCTTGCCTCCAAAGGCACTGTAAACTTTGCTTCTGCTGGACGTTGATAACTCCTCACTTGACTCATTTTGAACATAAAACTCCGGGTGTCTTTATTTTAGAAGCTTTTCCAGCTATATTCTGGTATGCTCGACATACAGTTCGAATTTTAAAACATAATACTATGAAAGCTCGACACTCATCTCGTGGACTTTTATTCCTTCGTCATTATAGGATCCAACGAAAATGTTAGAGTCTACTTAGTATTTTCCAAGTTCTTAGTACTCTTTCTCTTTTGTGGAATCTCCTTGAAGTCTGAGTGTAAACAGGATTTGACGATGAGGATTAAAGATCGGGAGATAAAAACTTACCATATGACCTTTTTCAAATTTAACTGAAATTTCGTCAGAACCCGAAAATACTGACACAGGCACTCTTGTTTAATCGAATTTTTGGATTCCTACGTCTCATGCATAGCTTACCTTTGTGCACTGTCAGTTTATAGTGATACACACGTCCAGGTTACACGTTGGGATGAGTTTTTTTTGGACTTTTGAAGACTAATTCGGTTGGCAAAAGTTGGAAATAGTATTGTTTGCTGAGGGAGGATTTATGAGGAGAGGAAACTTGACCAACTACACTCATGCTCTTTTGTTAAAATTATATAAGATTCAATGAAAATAATCGATCAACAATTAAATAACGATTTGAACCCCACGATACGGAATAAATTTTAAATGTGAAAAATCTCGGTGTTTTTCGGGTATTTTGTAGGTTTAGTTTTATTTAATTGTTATAGCTAACACTTTAAGTTTCTTATTAATTTTTTCTCATTATCCAAACGGAACAACATTTTAAAAATGGAAGGAGTTGAAATAATATTGAATATACACGTCTATTTTAATTTATCCGGTTCACTCTAGGCCAGTTTTAATAATACGGCTCACTTCCAATTACTTCTGTGGATTGTATTCTGAAGCACTTCTGCTGAAAGTGAACCTTGAGCGTATACTTTTAGGTTTTTTGAGAGACAACTCTTCTAATATATACCTTTAAACTTTAATATCAATGGGGGTTCTTTCACTTTAAGCTGACTTTTCGGAATTTTACAATGAGAAAAAATCTATTTCCGATGAATCTTTATGCTCGCTATTTTTTGGGGAGTTGATTGTCGAAAAAGAACTACTCTTAGTCAGACAAGTTTATTATTTCATTTTTGTAATAGAAAATGACCTCTATTACTCTGATAAAGAAGATTAAGTTTTGGGAATAAAAGTTTACTTTAGATATAAATTGCAGCTAAGTAGGGTCTGTTAATTCACTACTGCCTCAGAATTTTCCTGTTATTAACTGTTCCCAGTATTCCAGCCCGAGTAACTTTTTAAAAATTCAAGAGTTTGCTCCACTTCAGAGCTACTTACAATAGATTCTCCAACTATATATTCAATTACTTCGCGAATTGTAGGAAATCCTCTACAAATCCCTTCATGAGTATTATCGAGAAGTTTTGAAACTATTGTCGTGAGATTTCTCTTAACACACTAGACTGCCACCGCTATTTGTTTTTTAAAAATTTATTTAGAGTCCGTGCTTGCCAATTCCTTGGAAGGTTCAGGGTGGTGAAGATAAAAACAGTCAATGTTCGGGCAATCGAAGCCTTTCAAGAAATAGGCACAGTATTTTGTAGTTCCATAAGAAACTTTCAAGGCTTTTCCTTGGAATATATGCTCATCCAGAGCCTATATTAATAACAACTTACCACAATAGCTAATGAAGCATCAATAGGGCTGTAGTAAGTGACGTAAGCTTGCAGATTGGGGCTTTTCTTGTGCTGTTTGATGGTTTTGAGAATGATTTTTTGTACAGGACCATACCTTCCAAAATATGCAGAGGATTTAAGAGTCTGAATTTAGATTCTACATACCTCAACATCACTCAGATTGATCGGGAGTCCGCTGACAAAGACAAGATTATCTTGAAGAATCCTGGCTTTGTGAGAAAGAGCATCCTAGTCGAAGACGTTGATGGGTCGAGGGAAATTTCTCTGAATTTGAGTTGACTATTGAAAAGTGTACTCCATATAGTTGTAGTTGGTCTGACGGAGGGCTTGCTAATAACATGAGTTTCTGGAGCACATCCTTTTGAGGTGTTGTTATAATTATTAATAGCAATGCAAACCTAGTTTGTTCGATTTAATATTTAACATTAACTTTGTATCTATCCTAATTATTGACTGATTTTAGTCACAACCGTTGACTCTCACGAAATTAAACTTTAAAACTTGATGCACTTCATCACAATAGGAAGAGTAATCTTGAGGAGAGCCCAGGAATCTTTTTGACGAGTTTGTTTTTTTACCCGTTATTTTATTATCTTAACTGACTTTAGTTGATTTAAAATGAGTTATTTTATATCGGCATGGTATTTTCGGTGCTAAATGTTAAATGGGAGGGAATGATAAGACGAGAAATTCTCATGGGTTAAGACTATCAAAAAATAATTTTTCAAGCAAAATATCTTTTTTATGAGTATTTTTTGTTGAGAACAACTAATTGCGACCGAATCGCACATTAATTTGTTTAATCTATCAGTTCTTTGGAGTTTTCGTACAGAAATTGGTAAAAGTTGGCATCTTACCTCATCAAACTCGCTTTTCTATTAACACTCCTGATCTCCTCCTACTTTTTTCTTATTATCGAAACAAAATTATCAGACTCTCCAACCACAGATTCATTCTAAACATATTTCTGTTACTTCTAGTGCCTCGGTGCACCGGAATTTTTATCTTCCAACGATTTGCTTACAGTGTTGCTTGTCAACTTAGATTATGCATCGCGTCTTTATTGCTGGTTTTCATACCCTTGAATCTTTTATTTCAATTATTTTTCGGATTTCCGAAGAGTGTCTAAGGCTAACTATAGATTAGCTTTATCCTGCTGCGTCTAGAAAAGTTTAGAATGCATGTGCTTTAGTTGATCCTCGTGACAAATTTCGAGCAGTTAAGTGCTTGCTTTGAAAGATGACTAGCTTTTAGTCCCTTTGCTGTTTTTGGGGGTTTATGCTAGTTTCTTTTAGTAGTTTTCTTTCAGGTATTTTATTTGCCTTTCATAATACTATCTTTCATGGGTTATTCTTTCTTATAAAATTCGATTTTTTGATTACATTATTTTTCGTTCCTCAACTCTTTCCTTTACTTCAGTTTCAAGCTCGAAGCTCATCGCATTCAGGGATTTCTTCAATTTAGATATTATTTACTACAGATTTTCACAGTTTCTATTCATAATTTCGTTTCTTTTCGTAAAGTAGCAATGAGATGTTTTGAGTTTTTGATTCAAAGCATCGATTTTTTTATCGGATTACTTCAACTGAGCTTTTACATTTTACAGCTACTGAGAGTCTTTTTTTAGGAAGGTGGGAAACTTCTTTTATCTATTAAATTCTACCTACGAGTTTTATTTTTAATTGGAGTAACCTTGTAGAAAAGATTTTTCTTTTGTGGTTGTGTTTAGGAGAAGTTTAGGCTTTTCGTATGAGAGGTCGCAAAAATTATCGAAAGTTCTTTTGAAATGTTTTTTCTTTTTCCCCCTACTCTCGTTTCCTTCGAGTGGATCTTATTAAGGTGTTTCTGTTAATTTTTGTCGATTGTTGAGTCTTTTCTATGCTTTTGAGGGAGATCTGTTTTTCTGTCTAAATTACAGTTTGGAATTAGAATTAGACCGATGGAAAGAAGTTTCCCGATTTTAATTTCTCACGGGGGGGATATCATCCAAGTTGACTGGGAGGATTGGCTTTGCTAATTTTTCTTTAGCCTACTTATGCTGATACACTTAGGTTCTATCGGCAGAAAAGTAATTTGGGAGAATGGAAAGATCTCTGATTTATTTACTCTGCCGATTAGACGTTGTTTCTTGTGAAAAATTTTGACAGTTTGACTGTGGATGTGTAACCCCATTTTACACAGACAGATTCCTTGAGAGTGTGGGCTGATAGTTGGTAGCTTATCGATGAAAATACTTGATATTTTTTATCTGAGAATAGTCGAAGTTTGGAGCTGAAAAAGACTAGAAACTCGGCTTCTTTGATAAATATATCGTCCTATTTGAGGTATATAGGGAATTGTCCATAGAGTGGTTTTATCGAATGAGATTAGTTAGTAATGAGGTTTTTCCACGGTAGTTTAAAATAAAGGAAGTTTAATCGAGATTTTTATTTATAGTAACGATAATTTATTGATAAAAGATGTACAGCAAATACCTGGACTACACGGAGTCTGCTATCAGAGCCAACCAAGCTGCCCAAGTGGAGAACGACCATAAAGATATCCTTATCAGTCAGCTCAAGAGCGAGCTGTACGAGTTGAGACAGCTTGAAGCCGACTACATGAAACTAAACGATCTTATTACAGCGCTCGAAGACAAGTACACTCTCCTTCTCGATGAGAAGGAAAGATCAGAAAAAGAACAAAGGTAAAAATTGACTAATCCAGAGTCAAATCAGACATCGATAAAACCACAATTGTCCAGCTCAAATAATAAATCGATGCTCTGAGGATACACCTCCAAAAGGCAACCATGCAGTGCTAAGATCTGCAAAGGGACAATACAGGCATGAAACGCATGTCCGATGCTAGAGCAGGCGAGATTCAAAATATCAGGTACTAAATCAAAGCTTCCTAAGGTAAAAATTAAAGAGCTAATGATTAAAATAGAGGACTTGCTGTCACCGTCAAGGGCTTAAAAGATGAGAGAAAGAGACTCTAAGATTAATGTGATAATCTATCGGCCTTGTTGGATGCGAATATCACTAAATTAAAAAATCTCGAAAAACAGGTCAGAAATAGCTAGTCTACGAATGCAAGGCTGGACAAAACTCTACACCAGGCAGAGTCAGATAACGCTAAGTTGGTATCAGAACTCAAGCAGAGAAATGACGAAGCCAAGAAAGCAGAGAACAAGATGAAGGGACTCAGAAACAACATCGAGGAACTTCAACTAACTTTTAAAAATATGGCCACCCAGGCCTAGAAAAACAAAAGCGACGCTGGAGTCAACGCTGCCAACCTTGAAAATTAACTAGCTAAAGGAAGAGACCTGAACTCAAAACTGAACTAAGTGGAGGCAAACATCAGATCACAATAAAACTAACTTGATATCATTTGTGGATAGGAGTAAAAACTAAGAAGAGAGCATGCGTAAGGTCTAAACAAAAACAAATTCCTCAACGGGTAAGTGGATCGAATGTTAGCCCTGATTCAGTAGTATGAAATGGTCAACAAGTAACTACTCGACTAAATTTAAATTTACATGGACCAGGACTAACAAGCCAGGGCCATTCTTAATCGTAGAGAAGCAATGAAAGACATCATTTAGAGCACTCTCAGGAAAGTGGCTCTCACCGGGTAGCCCATCAAACATCTAAAATATTGATCTTTAAACCATGTTACTTGAGCAAAATCTTTCAGATTCTGATGTTCAATCAAAAAAATATTTATTTTCTTTCTTTTGAGATGCTGGAGTCTCCAGTAAAAACATCAGAGGTAGTTTTGTTTCAAAAAATAGTTAGGAAGTATTTGCAAATTAATTCATAATTGTTCGAATATTCCGATCATTCTCAGCTTTTTATCTAATCTTTCTACTTTTCAGGTTCGACTTGTGATTATCCTTAGTTCTTTTCACGTTACTGCAGTTAAACCCCTCCGTCCTCCTCAAGATTTTCATTGTCCTAGTCTTCCACTTTTTTCATCACGCTTCTGTTTTCGACCACGGGTTTTTCGATCATGGGTTTTTAAATATTTTTTTTCCAACCTACATTTTCTTTATTTTATTTCTAGCTACCTGACCTATCATCGTTCAGGCCATCGATAATTCCAGCCCAGATGTAGCGATCTTCGAAAACACTGATGACTTGCTTGTTAAGAATGACTTGGTAAACAAACTTTTAACTGTATGCCTTGAATTATTTTTGGAAGGTGTTTTAGTCGTTAGCCAGCTCGGTGACTACTTCTTAGGTGGTGATTTTGTACTTTTTCCTGGAGAAATTAAGATTATACGTGAATTTGGCAGAATCTTTAAACTTCTATAAAATAGGAGAATCAACCTTTTCTTACTCAGAGCCTTTCTTCATGTAAGAGGTGGCTATCTCAGTGAGGAATGCCCTTTCAATTTGAGCAGCTTTGACTTGAATGCACAGTGACTCCAAGTAAAAAGTGATCTGCTTGCTGCGAATCCCTCTCTCTTCGATTAATGTTAAGGCCAATTTCAAACTCATAATGCGGTTACAGACGAACCGAATATAAGTTTGATCGTTCTATTTTATGTACGTCAAAGAGTACATAACGTAAAACAGAATGTACTCGTAGATTGAGTTGCTAGAAACTATAGGTAGATTCTTGAACAGATGCGAAGGAAGGCAGTTCATTTTTGCAGGTGACCACTTGTTTTTCTCTAATAAAGCATCGAGGAAAACAACTGCACTTTAATAAATCGAAGGAATCGTTTTACTCACGCCGACTGCCAAGAAATAGGCCCCAATTGTCAGGTTTATTTTCAAGTGTTCGTCTCTTGCTTTTTTAATCATCGTCTTATAGTGCTCTGAGAAAAGAACTTTCAGGTAAATCATGAAACAACTCTCTTCAAGAATGCTGATGATTCTGAAAGTGATCTATGATCGGGTTAAAAATTGCATTCTTAGCTTTATCATTGCGTTTAGGCTTATTCTCAGTGTTTTTTCGATTTTTTAGAGTTATCCTATGTTAAGTTTATCGGATAACACTCCTGGGCTTTCAAACTATCCACTTTACTTTTAAAACTTTTCGACTTGTGCTTTCGTGTCCGGATGTAAATCAGATCGAACACTCAGGGACTAAATAATATTCAGAGTTTTTTGATCGGAAAATATCATCAAAAAATTGGCAACATCGAGACATATTTTCCAGTCTTCCCTTTTCACCATGATAAAGGCAGTACTTTGCATAATGGTTTCCAATTTGTCACACAGAAAGTTGATTAGCTTCAACATTTGTGCCTGAAAGTTTCTCGTCGGCTGATAGAATATCGATAGGAGAGTTGGGTTTATTCTTGTGAGTTTTTACTCAACCACAGTGAAAATTAAATTTTATCTCAATTCTTGAGTGATTATTTTGATAGGCTATCCCAAAACCTTATCAGTGAACTTGTCATCATTATTGCCAAATATGGCCTTCACTGACTTGTCAAGGAGTTCTGGACTCAGCTCTACATTTTTGAATAAGGATTCCGACCCACCCATTGGAAATATTTTTAAAAGTGAAAGTAAATTTATAAATGGAATACATATATACTTCATTAGTTTGCTAACTCGGGTAAAAAGTATAGTTCATTGCGTCAGATGTAAAGGGCATTTTGTTCCAAAAATAAACAGAATAAATCACGCTTCCATGCTTCCATCAACTATTTTACCTTCCATGCTTCCATCAACTATTCCGTCAAGTAATCTTCTGTCGTACTTCATCACGTAGACCTTCTTATTCTTCTGCTCGTCGAACTTCTCCAGAATCACTTTATGATCAATTAGTTAGAGAAGATTCTCACGCAATTGAGAGTCGTCCGAGAGAATAATTTCTTATATGCAAACTTAGAGAAGTTCGTTCTGAGTGTAGTTGAATTCCTGGTCTCTTGAGAAATTTTATATTTAATTTTTAGCAATCATCTTGAGAATTTCCTTTTGATTGCCGTTTAGACTTTTCCAAATGTAAGTAAATGCTTGTTAACTCTTTTCTTTCTTTTCCTGCCCCCTGGGTCGAGTTTTCTGCTCCTGATGGTAAGGAACCCCAGTGCTGATAAAGAAGAATTGAAATCTATACTGTTCAATTACCACTATTTATAATGTTGGAAATTACTTGGCGACCAATTCATTGCGATCTTCATGTTGTCGAGACTGGCGACAAGTTGCACATGAGGAAGACTCAGCAGTTTTGATAGCTGTTTTTGAGCTTATGCGTCAAGAAGGTTTGGTCCGTCTATGGAATGAAACAGTACCACCATGTTGACACTCTTATCGATTGTTTCCAGTATTTCTCTATACTCTTTGAGCTGATCCTTAATTGAAATGCTCTTGACCCTGTCAACAAACCCCGCTGAGATGAGCATATCTCCGAACTAGTTGAAGATTTTCTTTTCTGACATCGAGGGCAAGTAGCCCTTAACTTCAAGAACATAGCAGTGACTAAGAAACTTGTCAAAAATTGCTTTGAGGAGATCGATTTTAGACCCTGCTCCGAGTATGCAAACATTCTCCCCAACTTATATGGCCCTTTTAACATCTTAGTATTCCCTTTACGACTCGTTATCAAAGCTTGGCGAATATTTTTTCTTTCCTTTATTCGTAAGATACTTCTGATAGTTCTCAGGGTCAGCAACTTTCAGCACTACACTCTCTTAGCGTTTGAATGTGGGATTTTACTGTCCTTTCGTGCGGTTTATCATAGATTTGAGAGTGATATAGTCGGATGCATGGTGCTTAGGTGCTGTTACCTATTCATCGGAGGACATTTCTTCATACTTTTGCTTTGATTTGTTTCTGGTGTTTTTAGATGTCATTTTTTTATGAGCGGGAGTATTTAATTATTGGACAATGAGCGCAATTTATATAAAAAAGAAACTTGTAAATAGATCAAAAAAGGGATAACAACTTTAGTAGGTGTCTTTTTATTTGAAAAGTTGAAGAACTATTTACAATATACTGATATATTTTTAAAAAGTCGGTAATGTTAGTCCCATAATTCAAACTTTCACAAAATGATACCCATGTCAGCGTTCATATTCGAGTCCCTTACGTCAAAGTCAGCTCAGCAGAGTTCTATATAGAGGCAAACACATTTAAGTTCTACCTTAAGCCATATCTATTGACGGTAGGATTCGAACAAAGACTAAAGGAAGTGTAGGAGCCTTCTAAAGCAGTTTATTTCCACTAGAAACACTTATTATCTGTTGAATTAGAAAAGGAGAAGAAGGGCTAATTTTTTGAGAATCTTAATCTTATTTCAAGCCTTTTGGAAAAAAAATAAAACAAAAAGACAAAAGACAAAAGAGTACTGGTTTAAGTAGTTTCTTAGAAGGGTTCAGTTCTTGAGAACTCTTAAAATCAGAACTAATTCGGCTATGGATTTTGTAGAAACTATACTGGGGTGTTCAAAGATCTTCAAGAATAATGTGCGGAACTGTTTATGTTTGATCCATCAACTGTAAATCATAGAGAACGATACTAGCTAAGTAGAAAGATTGTATTGGAAGCATTTGATTAAAACTCCTATATGTTCGATAAAGTTTCCAATTTCGACGAAATAGATCGAGTCCTTGAAGGCAAGTCTGTCCAGAGACTGGTTGAAAAGCTGTAGAAACTTGAGAAGTAACCCTACACTTTCGAAAAGTTCAAAGCTATTTCGAAAATTCCGAAAAAATAGATAATTCTTAATCCTAAAATGCAGCAATCTATCATGAAACAACTTATCAGTATTGGATTCTGCTATCTTTACGAATTTTAATGCATGGAGGGTGAATTAAGCGGTTAGAGCGGTAAGACTATAAACCAAACATCAGCAGTTTTTTCATGTCAAGTGGACTACTAAGGAATAGAGTTGGACCAGGTAATTTTTGACTCTTGTAGAAGATGCGTCACCTTTTCCCTGTATAAGAATATTGAAATTTGCGAAAAAGTAGCTAAAAATCTGCATTCCCTTTTGAGTCGAAATTTTCTGCTCGAAACACTTTTGGAGCTGAGGATTATATTTGAAAAAAGTGAACCCAGGTACATGCTCAATAGGATATACGTCGATGACTTTTGCACATTTATCCTGAATCAGAATGAAAAATTCGATAAGGAAATTCTAAACTACGGAAAACAGATCGGTTAAATCGCATGTTTAATAAAAGAGAAAGAACTCGATTTGTAGTTATAGGTCGAGGAGCAGTAATAAGTTCTGTAAGGAATGACGTAATCCACGTTGAAGATGGGAAACGAACTCTAAAACTTGTTGAATCTTGACTGAATATTTCTCCATGCTGGTTTGTCTTATTAACAATCATGATCTACTTATTAATTCAAGTTTACGCTCCTGCATTAATTATAATCAATTATTTGTTTCAATGAAACTTCTACCAGCATTGCTGATTCCCTTTGTGAGCGCAAGTATTAAAACATTTATCCATAATACCGAAATGGGGGCATGTCTCAAACTATGCTCAGAACCAGTTTAGGAGTGTTTCAGCCAGGATCCCACTTTGTCAGATTGCAAACGAGTCTTCGAAAACTGCATGGATGAAAAAGACCCTCTCACTTGTCTGGGATCTGTGAATGGAATGTACATGAATCAAATTGTTCAGTGTCTTAGCCAAAACTGTGAGGAGTTATTTTGAAATGCGACGAAAATTTATGATCATTAGTCTAGCATCATTTAAAATTAAATTGACTAAGTACTACTGATTTACGGATCAATAAAATTGATCAGCATGCCTACCGCTATTTTTTACCTTTAATTTACTTTTTAACCAAC
>JAOWAT010309397.1:0-15013 GCA_028571025.1 Longipedia americana
GTAAGCTATATGGCATACTTATACTAAAAATTTTGACTTGAAAAGCTTATGGGGAATAAAAGAAGGTCTAATTTTTCTGTGGGTGAAAAAAAAATTAGAGGTCATAGAAGTAAAAATCCCGAGAAAAGCAATTTCTAGTGCGGGACTTGATTGGGGTTACTGTACATTTTTCGGAAAATTTTACGGAAATATCGAGTTTTTGACCAATTTCGGTAAGAAGTTTTTGACCAATTTTGGTAAGAAGCCTGGTCTGTTATCAAGCCTACATTTCAATTTATCACTGCAGCATTTTCACATTTAGAATGAAAGATTGACTCACAGACCAATGGAAGCAAGTGAAGAAATAAATACAATATTGCAAACATTTTCTGTATAAATTGGTTAGAGAAATAGAGATGTATTTCAATTGGAATTGGTTATAACCATAATATTCATTTATTTTCAGCCAGGGTAATTTTCTGTGATTTCAAGATAAATTATGTAAATTTTTAAGAAATCTAAAATTGATTGCTAATTTCTAAAAGTAACTATTTTCTGATGATTTCATATAATGGAGAAGTATGAAATAAAATCTAAATAAGAAAGAATAAACAAGAAACATGTTTTGTCTTGATCATTTAGAGACTGAAAATCGAAATTCATCTTTTCCTTTTTCTCTGAGATTGAATTGTTTTCATTGTTCTTAAATTGATCTAGTTTCAGATATTTCAAATTGAATTTGGGCTAAATTGCATTTTTTTTGCAAAAAAATGCATCCCTAGACAATTGTAGAAGTCAAACAGATATTTCAATTGTATTACAAAGATTTTCTGGATTGTAAGTTCTATCTAAAGCTCATATCAAAGAAATTTGCTTTCATCTGAAATTCAGAGCTCAAAATAAGAGATATAAATCAATGAATTTTCATATTTTCCATCCCTGAATGTCTTTGTAGATTACACAAATAATGAAAAATAAGATGTCCTAAATTGTTCATCATTAATAAATATGTAATCTAACAAGAACACTACCGTAAACCTGGATGTATAGGAATAACTTGATAAAGTGGAATGGTTGATCTGAAAACGTGGAAAAGTGGTCAAAAATGACTAAAGTTTTAAAGAAAATGAAAAGTTTTGAAAATGTTATCATTTTTCAAAAAACTTTTGTATTTTGTTTCCAACAAATGTAATTCAATGGTTCATAATGCATTGTTCTTTGAAAAGTTTTTTATACAGGAAAAAAAATTGATTCATGATGAAAGAAGAAATGCAGATTAATAACGACATGAATCAGGATTTTTCCCATATTTTAAAACATGCAAAAATTAGGAAAAATAATAACACTTTCATGAGCAATTTCTTGAATTTTCAAAATTTTCCTAATTCAGCCTAACTTTCCACGTTTTCAGATGAATCATTCCACTTTATCAGAGCATTCCGATTTATCTTGGTTTACGGTATTTGTTTTGATTTTTACATTTTTTTAAATTTTGGCCATTTTTGGCTTCAAAAGTTACTACAATGATTCTAAAATCCTTCTAACTCCTTCAAAATTTAAGGAATCTTCTTTAAACTTTCACCAATGTTGAGTAATTTTTTGAATTTTCAAAAATTTCTTTCAAAATTTTGGCCATTTTTGGTACCAAAAGTTACTATAATGAAACAAAAATATTTTTAACTTCTTCAAAACTAAACGAATCTTCTTAAAACTTTCACCAATGATGCGTTTTCACATTGAGTAATTATTCAAATTTTCAGAATTTTTTTTCAAAATTTTTGCTACATTTGGTGCCAAACTACTTCAAAACTGAACGAATCTGCCTGAACTTTCACCAATGAAGCCTTTTGACAACTTTTGCTCATCTAGCTGCGCAAGGTTCTGAACTTTCAGTTCTTGTTTGTGAAGGAATTGGCTGAATACCTCCACTCCCCTTCTCATGGCACACTTTTGAAAAATGATGGTATTTGTCACTTCTAATCGGGATACAGAGAAACCCCGATTTAATTACCCCTGATTTAACAGGCGCGGAACCCACGCGTAGCTGTGGCTCCAATTGTTGAAATAAAAGATTAAATGATAAAAAATTGGAAGTGAGTTTTGCACTAAAAATTCATTGTTAATTCTTTCTTATTCTACATATTTTATTTTCCTTAAATCATAGACCAAATATAGATGAATTCATTGCTAGCTACAGCCTAAGAATCAAATGTCCAAAATGTACACTCTCTGATTTCAAAAAACAAAATCCTCTTTTCCCAGTTTCAAATCTTACACTGATAATGAAAATTTAGATTATATTTAGATTATTAAATGCTAATTTTGAAAGTAAAAAATTGCTTTTGTGTCTGTGTAATTGTCTTTACTATACGGATACAGTATTCAAATTCATCTATCTCTAATTCTTGAATTCTAGCCTGCATTGTACGTTTCAACGCTGGAATTTTGACTGTTCCGCTTTGCTCTTCAGTCAAAATTCCGGGAAATAATTTAAGAAACATTTATTCAAAGTGCTTCTCAGCTTTAATTATGTGATGATGATTTCATGCCTGCATATTATTTCATTAGTTTTGAGCACTGAATGCTATTAATTTTGTACTCATTGAACATATGTTGATTATATTGGCCAAACTATAGAGCCCATGATTTCACTTCCCAAATAGCATATGTTTACATATTATTCTCAACAAAGTGCTATCTCAGATTTCATTTTCTACATTGTAGTATCTAAAATGACATCCCCCTCCCTGTGAACGTTTTCTGATTTCATAGCTATTCCTGTCCTTTTCCTGATTTCATTGCTCACACTGTTCAAGTACATATTGATTACAGTATTATGATTGTAAAACGAAAATAATTGCAAAAGTGGGTAAACTCATGATTAAGTCTGTACATTCTGTGATTTTGTTCTTCAAGTTCTAATTCTATGATGCTTTTTCCTGCACTGCATGTTAGAACGTTGGAATTTTGACTGCTCTGCTTTGTTCGGCAGTCAAAATTCCTTGGAAATTATTTAAAGCCAGTCAGCTATCAGAGATGTAAATTCCCAATAATTCTAAACACATATTTGGTGCTTGATTTGCTGTAGCATTCACCATCCGTCTACAGATTCTATGCTTGTTTTCCATTGCAGTGTACCATTTGCCATCCATTGATGGATTCCATACTTGTTTCCATCATCAGGTAGGATTCGCCATCCATTGACGGATTCCATACTTGTTTCCGTTGCCGGGTAGCATTTGCCATTCATCGACGGATTCTGTGCTTGTTTTGGTCGCCATGCAGCATTCACCATCCGTCCACAAATTCTGCTGCCAGGTATCATTCGCCATTTTAATGGATTCCGCTGCCAGGTATCATTTGCCATTTCAAGGGATTCCATGCTTGTTTCCGTCGCCTTCGCCAGGCATAATTCGCCATCCATTGACGGATTCTGTGCTTGCTTCCATCACCAAGCATCATTCGCCACCCGTCGATGGATTCCATGCTTGTTTTTGTTGCCATGTAGCATTCACCATTTGTCGATGGATTCCGTTGCCAGGTATCATACGCCATTTGTTGTCGGATTCCGTGCTTGTTTCCGTCGTCAAGCATCATTCGCCATCCATCGACGGATTCCATGCTTGTTTCTGTCGCCATCGCCAGGTAGCATTCGCCACCCGTCGATCTTCTTGTTTCTGTCGACAGGTAGCATTCATCATCCGTTGTCGATCAGCTGTAGATAAAGTTGCACTGTGAGAAACAAGGAGGAGTCCGTCCTGAAGCAGCCGAAGAGTAAAACAGAAATAAGTTCCAAAAATAAGTTTCTGTTGAAACAATTGGCAAGCAAAACAATTTCCTGATGAAAAAAGTTTTGAAAAAGTTAGATGAGTTTAAGTTTTGAAAAAGTTCATTGTAGTAATTTTGGTGCTAAATGGCCAAAATTTTGAAAAAAAATCCTGAAAATTAAAAAAATTACTCTAAATCTTAATAGGCATCATTAATTAAAGTTTCAGGAAGATTTTTTAACTTTTGAAGTAGTTAGTAGAATTTTAGTTTCATTGTAGTAACTTTTGGCCCCAAAATTGGCAAAAATTTTGAAAACAATCTCTAAAAATTCAAGAAATTACTCAAAATGTTGAAAAGCATCATTGGTGAAAGTTTTGAGAAGATTCATTAAGTTTTGAAGAACTTAGAATGATTTTAGTTTCATTGCAGTAACTTTTGGCGCCAAAAATGGTCAAAATTTTGAAAAAAATCAGCAAATTCATTACATTACTCAAAATGTCAAAAGGCATCATTGGTGAAAGTTTCAGTTAGATTCGTTAAGTTTTGAAGAAGTTAAAATGATTTTAATTTCATTGTAGAAATTCAAAATATTGCTCAAAATGTCTAAAGGCATTATTGGTGAAAATTTCAGGAAGTTTCACTAAGTTTTGAAGAAATTAGAATAATTTCAGTTTCATTGTAGTAACTTTTTGAGCTGAAAATTTGTAATAAATGTAAAAGTGTTTACTACAAAGTAATCTTTTGGTATATGGAAGATAATTTTAGATTGATTTGAAAATCGGAGAACCTTTGACTTATTTTATAGCCTTATTATTAGCAGATGTCCTAATACTAAATAAAAGGTCCTTCCTGCTCAAGGTTCTAGGGTTCCAGGCCTTGTTTAAATTTGAGTTGAGATTATCTTTCAGATGGATACATCACAATAACAGGATTGAGTCACAATTTTCCACTCCAATTTCACACTACATTTTTTTTCCTTGCACAGCAAGGTATGATGAGGACCACTGGATTTGGCTCTAGCATCAGGTATCCTGCTTTCCAAGGTCAAGTAATGACCAAAGAAAGTTGTCAGAAGTATCAAGATCTTTGGATCACAATGTTTGTTTTTACAGGCTGCTAAACTGGCTGAATGCTTATCAAAGGAAAATCAAGACCAATGCAAGTTGTCATAAGTACTAGGTCTCAGATTCACAAAAATGTTATTCTTCTTCTTGGCATTTTTCTTAAGAATTAAAGTAAAGAGGCTGGTAGACTTTACTGAAACGCTTACCTTATACCAATGAAAGTTGTCAGAAATACCCTGGTTCACATAGATTTTGCAATTTCAGAAGTAAATGGAGTGAAGATCATCCTCAGGAATTATAATTAAAGGGTCATGCCAGGGGATCATGCCCAGAGAACATGCCCTGGGATCATGCAGGGGATCATGTGGGGGATTATGTAAGATATCATGCCTGTGGATCATGCCAGGGATCATGCTCTATGATCATGGAGGAGATCATGCCCTGGGATCTTATCATTACAGTCAACAAATCGACTAAAACTGTATTCTTTCATGCACGCAAGGTTCTGGATTCCAGACCTTATTACGAGGCGAAGCCTCGTCAGAGAACTTCTTTTTTGTCTCCTCCTTCTTCTTCTTCTTCTCCAAAGTTCAAAATTGATTGATAACTTTGTCAATTTTGAAGATAACATCCTGAAATTTTGTATGTAGGTTCCTTGGGAAATTTTGAATTTTTTCCGGTGGTCCGGTGGTCCGGCGGGTCATCTGGGGGGGGGGGGGTCATTTCTCAAAATTTTTGAAAAATGCTCAGAATTTTCCAGTTTTCGGAAAAATCAACTTTCCATAAAATTTTTGACCCGCGGCCCGCGCCGGTCCGCGGGTCAGCCCGCGGGGGGGGGTTAATTTTGAAAATTTTGATAAATGCTTAAAATTTTCCAATTTTTGCAAAATCTATTTCTTTCATAAAATTTTTGACCCGCGGCCCGCGCCGGTCCGCAGGTCAGCCCGCGGGGGGGGGGAATTTTGAAAATTTTGAAAAATGCTTAAAATTTTCCAGTTTTTGCAAAAATCATATCGTTAAAACATTTTTGACCCGCAGCTCCCGTCGGTCCGCTGGTCTGCCCTTGGGGCGGAATTTTGAAATTTTTGAAATATGCTTAAAATTTTCCAATCTTTCCAAAACTCATTTCGTAAAAAAATTTTTACCCTCTTTCCTCTTCTCCAAAGTTGGAAAATGATGTCCTATACTCTGTTCGTCCAACCTAGTCCTGATTTTGGCAAACATGCAACTTTTTCAAAATTATTTAATGTTTAGAACTTCTTCATTTTTCATTTCCCCTTCGCCTCGTCCAGGACGCTGTTCGTCCTTGTTGAGCTTGCTACCTCAATGCAAAGTTATGTAAAAAACATGCATTTTACTAAATAAATTGGCATTGTGGAAGCATTTTACCTAATAACTTTGCATTGAGGTAGCAAGCTCAAAGATTTGATTTTTGGCTCAAATCTTTGTAGTTTTGGACTTAGAATAGTTTTATATTGAAGAAAAATTGGGGATCAATTCAAACGGAAATTTTGTGTTACATCCTACCTGTATTCAAATTTTCAGCTTTAAAGAAATTCCTCGTTCTTTTTCCCTCAGGTGACAGAAGATTTGTACAACATTTTAAAGAACCAGAGCTATGAGTGGCAATGCAGAGGCAAAGTCAAAGTGAAGGGCAAAGGTGAAATGACAACATACTTTCTGACTGGGCGAGGAGCACCATCTACAATCAGGATGGATGATCTCCTTCAAAGACATGCTGTAGAAGGACAATGTAAGTATAGGAAAAGTTTAGAAATTGGTATTGTGGGAGAATAGAAAGAAATCAAACATCTTAGGTTTGACAGTGTGTAACATTCAAAGACTTTAAGTAATGTAATAAAGGCTTTTCCATATTTAACCTCTTGAAAGTCTTAAGAAAATTACACATTTATGAAACACACTGTGTTTTTCTTTTTAAGTCTAACTATGAAATATTATAAATGAGAAGTTCTTAGATTAACATCATTTTTTTTAACTTTTTATCATGTCTGTTTGAAAAATTAACAGATGCATCTAAGAAAATTTATGAAGCACGGATTACAAAGTGAGTTCAAAATTATATATTTGAAAAGAGTCCTCTTGGGTGATAACTTGAAATCATGGTTATTTTGCTATGGGAACATAATATCTCCTTTGAATCATTGGAATAAAGTAAACTTTAATCTTATTTCAACAGTTTTTATTTTCATACATTTTGGTTTGAAACTTTCTATTCCATTCTTTTAAAATTTACTCTTCTTTTTGTTTTCTTTTCTTCTTTCCTTTTTTCTTTTTGTTCTAGAACTAGGTGGATCTTGTCTCATTCCATGATGAGATCCCATAATCTACAAACAAAAATCAGGTCTGGTCAGTAAAAGTTTGGCTGAACAAAACAGTAGCTTGCTTAAAACTGACTTACCAACTACTCACATATTTTTCAGTCCATTCAAAAGTACATTGTTGAATGATGTTTGAGAGACTAAATTTGTCTTGCATTTTTATGAAGGCTATCATTGTACATGGATTTGTAGTCTTAGGTTTGAATGATTTTGAATATGAAATAAATATCTCTTTGGAACAAAGGTACACAAAACATGAACCATGAAATTGATTTTACTTCATAATAAATAGTCTGACATTATAAAGTTACATCAGGCGAATAAGTTTTTTGCATTGTGAAAACAACACAGAATAATTTTCCAACTTAAAACAAAGCAATTTTTCATACATTTTCACTTCACATTGTGCTGATTCACCTGATACAACTATTTTTAAAAAAAATCAAATGATATATTTTCATGTTCCAATGAGATAAAGATTGAAAAGTATGCAAGCTAATGGTTTTAACATAATATTATTATATTGAAAACTCATGCTCATTATTCTGATACTTAGTCTACCTTAAAATTACAGCATTGTCAGTTATAGTTAGTTCCAGTCAAAACAGCTACAAATCTGGCCATGTTTGTTCTAAATTACTAAGTATTTTTAATGCCACATTATATTATGACAATTCTCTGTTTTTTCTTCTAGGGATGTCTGGTATGGGTACTCATGGAATGCCACCCATGGAGTACCATCACCACCAGCAGTCCCAACTGGTGCCACCTCCACAGCTATCCAACTCATCCTCAAGCAGTCACCACCAGCACCAGAATCATAGAATGGGACACCCACCTAGTTATAGTCCAAATCCAATGCAACAACAGCAACAAGAACAGAAATTTTATCTTCAACAGCAACAGCAACAGCAGCAATTTCAGCAGCAGCAACAACAACAGCAGCAGAACTATATCAGAGCTCAACAGTTTGCGCATCACATTCAACAGCAGCAGCAACAGCAACAACAGCAATCCCAACAGAACCAGAAACCTATTCCACAGATTCACCATTTGCACCCTCAGTTACCAATGCTCTCTGAAGGCGAAGGAGGGGATGAGGAGGATGAACCTCTGATACCTCCTCCCAGAACCACAAGCAAGCAACCAGTACAAATAATTAATCCACAAACTCCTCAAAGAGGTGGAAACAACAGTAGCAGTAGTAACCATGGCATTAGTCATCTTCCTCCTATCTCAAACTCTCATAATATTCCTCCCTCTCACTCAACCTCTCAACAACAGCATCCACTCAGATCTCAAATATTCCATGACAGTCATCAAAACTCAGCAGCTAGACTGCGTACACCTCCCAGAGCCCTACTGGCAATGGACATCACACAAAGGAACAGAACTACCCCTACAAGAACTTCACTCGAACAGGAGTTGATGCTTCAAAACAGAAGTGCTCCTCCCCTGGATGTACCTCCACCACCACCTCCTCCCCCTCCTGCTCCTACATCAGCTGCTCAAAATAACCCACTTCTTATGCATCCACCTATTCCTGCTCATGTGCAGCAAAGGAGGGTAGCAGAGGCTATGGTTAGAAGTAATCCAAGGCTAAGACAGGTAGGATTAACTTTTTATTTTCAGGATCATGAGCTTCTATTTGCTGTCATCAATTTGACCATACAGTATGAGTCTCTTTTTGTCATATCTTTCAATTCACTACATGATTAAACATGCAATTGATCCACCAATGAAAATTCTAAAAGTATCTCCCGACTTCACACTCCCAAATGCTCAAAACAAAGTCATTAGTCTGTATTGTTGGATATTTTGGAAGATTTTGCCAGTTTTTGTTCATTATGGAGGGTTTTCAAAGCATTAAAAATGTAACAAAAATGACAAAAAATTGGCAAAATCTTTCAAAATATCCAACTATACAGGCCAATGACATCATTTTGAGCAATTGAGAATGTAACTAGTTGGTTGATAATCTCAGAATTTGCATTGGTGGATCTATTGAGTGTTTCCTTTTCCTTGCAGTAAACTCAAATCTCTTTGAAGTTTTAACCAAATTGTTCCTGAGACATACATTTTTCAATAGCATATATATTATATTATCTCTCATATTTAATGAAGCATCATTTCCTTGTCCTTTTTGGATATTCATGATGATGTCCAAACATCATTTCTTAGATTTTCTGCAAATTTTATTTTGGTGAAAAGACACATATTTTGACCAACTTGAAGATTTCTCAAAATCCATCAGATTACAATATTCTTTTTTCCCTTTCAGTATCATCATTACAATCACCACCATTCATCATCCCATCATCATCACCAGGGCAATTACCTTACTCGCTACCACTCAGAAGAGAGTCTCCAATCGCGTGGCATTTATTCCTCCCGCATCCATTCGAGCGCTGATGAACTCTCTTCGCTGAACCGCAGTCCCTCAGTCAGCTCCTCGGATGAAAGCTTCTCCAGAACGGATTTCTCAAGGACTGAAGATGAAGGAGCAGAGTCGCCCAGTCCTCCTAGTCGGCCCAGAAGTCATGCGCCTTGGATGTATCCGTCAGATATTCAGATTGATCCATCCAGTTTGGAAGTATCTCCAAAAGTGTCACATGAAAATAGTCCATTTCCATTGCTCAATGGAAGCAATAATGGAGAACCAAAAGAAACTAGGTAAACTCAAATCCTCATTAATTTTCTACCTTGACAAGTATTGAAAGAAAAATTCAATAATTATCCAGTCCAAAATTCAATTAGCCTTTTCCATCCATACCTAATGAATCTTTTAAATATGAACAAAATGTAACACTAACAGCTCTTTTTCTCAGTGCAAAATTAACTTCACTTTCCTGAAAAATGCTACAGTGCTAGACATCAGTAAAGTCTCAATGAAACGGGGAGACATTTTTGGGAGAATTCTAGAAAAAGAATTTTTTCAAATTTTCATGGTGTTTTTATCCCCTTTTGTCCCCCATTTGATTTTCAGAAAAATACTTTTTTAAATTTTGATCTGTATGAAGTAAACATTTTTTCTTTATGAAGTAAAATTTTTCTAAAATTCACATGGTTGACAAAGGGTGATGAAGAAATAATTCCCTGAAAATTTCAAGAAAATCTATTTCTAGAATTCCTTTAAAAAACAACTCCCCCTGCATGGACTCTATCAATGTCTTTCATTGTAGGACCCATCAGCAGATATTTCATAAATTTGACATAATTGAAATCACTAGATGCAACAAATTCTTTAAAGGCAGACAGGCGTGAAATTTTTTTGAGCAAAAACTGTGTAAAAAGTAGTAAAATGACTACCAAAAAATAGTTTGATTTTTTGGAACATTAATTTTTCAACAAAAATTAATGAATTTCCGTTCAAAAAGTAAAGGTGGGTGGCATCAATATTTAAATTTATGCATTTAAAAGAGGAAGTGTTGTTGCATAGTAAGATTGAAATTTTCCGGGAAACTGAAGTCCTTCCTCTATTTTGGAACACAAAATTAAAATGAGCTGCCACCCACCATTATTTCTTCACCTAAATTTTAGGGAATTTTTCAAGAAGAAATAAAAAAATAACCAAGTATTACGAAAGGTCATTTTAAAGCTTTCCATGCAAAATTAGTACATAAAAAATTTCACGCCAGTCTGCCTCTAATCTCAAAACATTCAAAAGGACACTAATCATCGGCAAATTTATGTTCTCATTAAGTTTGGTTTCTTCCAGTCGTGAAAAACCCTTTGGAAGTCTGCATCTCCCATCTGTGGGCCAATCTCCTTCCCCTGCAGTTCATATCAACCGTGATGATCGAAATCAATCCGAACTCAGAAGTGAATTTGAGTCTGAACTTGATTTGGAGAGTGAAAATGATCAACAGGGTGGTGGGGAGAATTTGTGTGATAGATTAGATTTGCCCCATGGGGTCAAAGAGGTGGAATCATGTAGGAGTGGCATGTCCAGTCCTCCTGAGTCAAATTATCAAGGAGATAGTTGTGGAAGTTTTGAATTTTTGGGAAACAACAGACACAGGTAAGACTAAGAACCTTTAGATTCAATCTTAATTTGTATCTTGGTGGAAATAACAAAGTAATGGGGCAAGGAAGTAAGTTATCAATAAAAATATTGTAGACAATATTGACAACAATAGATATTATTTTGAAGAAGTTGTGACACAATGCAGTTACCAGAATTTTTGAAATATTGTATTATATTGCTGAAAATAATGTTGACAATATTTTTAATTCACAACTTATTTCCCAGTCCAGGATTTCTGGTGTCTTCAATTTGCATGTGACATTTTTACATATTTCAATGATGGCTAATTCTATCACAAATTTCAAAAGATTATACTATCGAACATAAACGAATATAAATTTTAAATCTCATTTAAAACAACTGTTTTTCTTGAAAGTTAACACATTCTTTAAGTTTGCCAATGAATTAGCAGTATTGTAAGAAGTGCATAATTTTCTTCTTTGTCCTTAGGCATGCTCGCAGACCGAGCGGATTACAAGAAGACTCAATTCAGGAAGAAGATGACTATGAGGATGAATCTCAATTAGACGATGATGACGATGATGATAAACTTTTCTTACCAAAGCGACCTGGTGCCATAGCAGCACTAGCAGCAGGTAAACTTCCTGGTCAGAGAAAGACATCTGCTGGAAATGGAGCCAGTGGATCATCTGGAAATGCCTTTAGATCATCAGATGACTGCCTTGTTTTTAGGCAAATTCAAGAGCTCAATTTTGAATCTCCAATTGGAATGATGCCAAAGAATAAAGATGGAACCAATGAGTCAAATAACAGTAGAAGGTCTAGTAGGTCTGGAGGGTCTGATGGAAAGAGATCTAATGGTAGTAAAAGATCCAGCGGATCAGACAGATCTGGCAGAAACAAAATGGCATTTGCAAAAGTAAGTTGTCTTTTTGCTTCATGTGTTAAGAAACAACCTGTGAATTCCTTAATATATTTTAGTTCCATTGATCATGACCTAATTTGACTTTCAAATTGTTGCTTAGTTGTCAGTTTAGATGAAACCAGAATAATCTTTGGCTCCCGTTCTAATAAGAACAGCACCCGACTTACGGAACTAAGCTTTGCACAAAAGAGGATAGAAGAGTAACAATTATATAGTAAAATGACATGAGTTTCTTCAATTTGCGCAAAATTGAGAAGGTTCTGAGAGAAACTACAATAATAAAAAATTGAGATTAGGTTTAGATAAACAAAAGCTATTATTGAAATTCAAACCCCCAATTTTTCAGTTTTGGTGCTGTTCTTGTTGACACATCACATATGCAACAGATTCATTAATCTTATTTTTCAATCTTCTTCTTTTAGTCAAAATCTTCCTCAGAAAGTCCTCGCCCTGTTGATAGTGATGTGCTTCGAAATCTCCAAAAGTCAATACACCCACCAACAGCCAGTGACACTGCTACTACAGGAGCTTCTGCAATACCTGCTACAAACAAGGGCATCACAAGCCCATCTCGAATTAGGGGAAAACCAGCTAAATATAGAGATTTGGTGACTCCCAAGACATCTGCTCCATCAGGATATGACAGGTATGGCCTAGCGCCAAATTTTGAGAAAGATATGCAAAGAATTTTACAGGAACAGGAGTTAGTCACAAAGAGAGCCAAAGAATATGAAGATCACTGTTTATCAAATCCAAAAGATCAAAAATCATCTGAACAGAATCCTACTGGATTAATGAGCCCAAATCCATCAACAAGGAGTGATAAAGTTGGATTTGCTGCAATTCAGGAGATGGCTAGGCTGCAAGAACAACTCTTGTTCCAAAATAATGAATCTGAAATTGAAGAAAAACTTGAGTCATGTGATGATGGAGAAGAACAACAACCATTACTTGGCAATGACATCAGTGATAAGAATACTAAGAATAATACAAATAGCCTTGATTTTCTTAGATTCGATCCCAATGCTCAAGTTTTGAGTTTGGAACATGAACAATTTGATAATCTTCTTCAAAAACCAAAGTCAAAACCAACTCCAACCAAATCTAATCTGCCAAAATTAACCCCCACCAAATCCAATGAACCATCAAAGTCTGAACCCCAAACAAAAACACCTATTTCATCACCCAAAACACCTGTTTCATCACCCCAAACACCTGTCACACCCACTTCACCTTTAAAGAGCCCATTCACATTCAAGTCAAAAATACCTGTACCAACTTCAAAACTTGGAAAGTTTCCACTAGAACTGCCAAAGACACCAGTAGGATCTCCTAAATGTGGAATGAAGAATTTTGGAAGCTATAGGTTAGGAGTCCTTATTTTCTTGTCTTCCAGTTGTCTCTCCCTGGTGACTAACCTTAATTATAATTCATAGTTAGGGGTTCTCCCTAATGATATACTAACAAAATATTTGGTTTGAGGTAGCACAATGATATATTTGATTTTTCCTTACATATATCAGCTTGCATATACTAACCAAAAATTGGTGTGAGGTAGCACAGTAGTATACTAACTTGAATCTACATTTACTCAAAATTTTGGTAATAATTCATAAGACCAGGAATGAAGAAGCCTTTCAAGCATTGCCATCTAAAAGGTGTACTTTCACTATTTGTTTAAAGATTTTAATTTCATTGAAATGATCTGGTGGCCCTACTCATGGAAATTAATTCTACAACCACCCTTTTGTCAATATTCCAAAGTGAGGAATACCAGCAGATTTGACAATTAAATTGTACTTTTTTGGCTAATAACTTGGAATAATTTTGAAATTTACCACCAAAATCTAGGAGATTGAACAATGTTAACACCTGAATCTTCAAGAAAATAAAAGTTGAAATGCACCTAAACTAACCTCTCCAAAATTGAGACTTTTCTAAAAGAGCCCCATGTATTAACTTAGTTCAGGCATATATCTTTCTTTTTTATTCAAAATACAATGAGATTCATTAAGAGCTGGATGGAATAGGGGAGGCTTGAATTATGAATTTTTGCTACATAAGATGTTCTGAAATTTTGCAGGGTATTTCTCCAAATCATAATGGAGCCCCCATACGGTTTTGGGGTCAATATGAGACCTTTTGTTTTTTGCTTCACTGGAATTGTCTACAAAACAATCAAAATGTAAACATGAGGATCTCTTGTATTTACATTTTGATTGTTTTATTTACATTTCTATTGAAGCAAAAAAAAAACAAAATGACCCCAAAAGCTTATGGGGGTTCCAGAGTGATATGGAGAACAGCCCTGCAAAATTTCAGAAAATCTTATGTATTAAAGTTTTTGAATTTAGGCCTCCCCTCTTCCGTCCAGCTCTTAATGAATCTCATAGTAAGAAGATGAATGGAGTCAAAATTGAATTCAAAAACTGAGTTTTAAGAAAGGTCCCAATTTTAGCCATATAATTGTCAAAGTCCCCTGGGACACCACAAGTATAATATTCAGTCTTAAAGAAAGCTTAATACAATATTCCTGTGTAAAATTAGAGTTCATTTCCATCAGTAGGGCCACCCAAAAGAACTAAGCGATGATAAATTGCCTCTTTTGCTTAATAAAATGAATGATTTATTATCGATTAGTTCTTCTGGGTGGCCCTACTGATGGAAACAAACTCTAAAATCCTTTTCATTAAACTAATTTCTACTTACACTTTTGATTTGAGTGTCAACAAATTATTAATGGAATTTAAAAGATCATGATATTAGGGTGTTTCAAACTTTTTTCAGACTGAGCTTGCAACTGACTCAGATTTAGATTAGATTTATTTATTTCTTCCAAAAACATATGAAAATATGTAATTACATGGAATAATGGTATTTGTTAAATTTTTTGTCACATTCTTAACATTAGACATTTTGATTAAATTTTATAATGTAAGTATCAAAACTC
>JAOWAT010309508.1:0-15003 GCA_028571025.1 Longipedia americana
ATGCTATCTGAAATAAAATATCTATAGAGTATGTCTGCCAAAATTTCAGGCCGCAGGTGGTGACTTCTGTCTGCCCAAACATCATATAAACGTGTGTGTCTCTCGATAACTATTTAAATTTTTTCCAGTGTTCAATCTCATCTGGACTGTTACAAAGCCTTTTCCACCTCCAAAGCAGAGGCATTCATCTTTACCCAAAAAGACTCTCAGTGTCTGATGATCATCGATTTGGGTGAAGGAAGTTTAAATTCCGGTGAGATGACAGAGGACACAGTACGGATATGGATGGACATGTAAGTCACTAGGAAACGGTCTTTCTCATTAACCCAGAGGAAGCTATTTTCTAGCAAGTGATACCGTATATGCCGTAGGCTGTTTCACAAAGAAAAAATTTCCCCTGAAAATCCTTGCTCCCAGCTTATTTCATAGATATTGATGCACAGAATCCATATCTTTAATCATTTTTTAGGGTATAACCCTTGGAAGGTGGATGCAATCGACCTTTGAAATAAACTTTAGTACAGGCTTTTTTTACTTAATAAGGCCACATTTTATGAAGTAAACTTTAAGCGCGGGTTGCCTCCACCTTGCAAGGACTAAACCCAAAAAATAACTTCAGATTTGAATTCAGTGCACAAAAATTTATAAAATGAGTTGGGAGCAAGGATTTTTAAAAATTTTGCGAAACGGCCTAATATAATATAATTTTTTGCAAAAAATGTGTCCTTAAATCGCAATATGACCGTACTTCTTAATTCTTTTCTGAAATTTGAAAGAAATTTCTATTTTTCACTGGTAATCAGTTCAGTTCAGTTTTATGCTTTACCACGCACTTTCAATCAAACCTCTGTTCAATGCGTTCGTCAGTTTCTTTAACGGTATGATAGAAAGTGCATGAAAATCTACTGTAATTACATTAACAAATGCATCAAAAAAGGTGAAATTAATTTTATGTGATTCGTTTCTATTTGACTTTGAAAGTGTGTAGGCACAAGTCAATTATCAATTTGAGGCGCACTAACGGACTTTAATAAGAGATTTTTTTTGACAATCTAAACATTAAAGTTTGAAAATTTTACATGTTCTACAATTTTAAAATTCTTAATTTTGCCAACAATAAACAGTTATAATAAATAATTGTAATTTTTAAAGAAACCTAGGACTAAAATTAAAAACTTTAAGAAATAACTGCATATTTTTCTTATACAATTATTTTCAATGTCATTTTTATTTGCATCATTGAACAACACAAACATTTAAAAAGACCAATATTATATGAAACAATAAGTTTTTCAGAAATTTCCAAAGTCCGTTGTGCACCTTTTTTGCTAATATTGTTGCGACAGTTTGACACCTTGAATTTGATTAAAACATGCAAGTTTTACTAAGCCAAGAAAAAGAATACTGGCTCTAAATGACAAAAATAAATTCATGATACTAAGAGTTGACAATTTGTAACGAGATTTAATGGGTGTCTAAAATTCGACTAACAGGCTTCATGGTGAAAATAGTTTACTGAAACACCTTTTTGTGATCTAATCTTTACAGAGGTTGCACGTTTTGAATTTTTCTGAATGGCCCTATAAGCATAAAGGCATTCAAATAAATCAAATAACTTTTAATTGGACCTAAAATCAAAAATTCATATAATATAAAATGGTAATTCTTTAGTAATGGTCCTAGAAGGATACTTAATAATCTGCAGTATGAGACCGACCATCTTCCAAATGTCAGTGTAACATAAAACGATAATAATTATCATAATATAATAAGTGTTTTTATATTTTATCACAATATTTACATTGCAAATATTTCTCTAAATTTGTTCTCTAGAATTCTAAATGGTGTTTCTTCTTTCTTAGTAGACTGATCAAAGATTTTTAAAAGTTTCGAAAATCACGGTTTTGATTTTTCCATTCAAGAGGCCTTCAAAAATGATAAACAAAAATGTTGAAAAAATTTCATTAGGGTGGTCAAAAATTGTCAATTTTCAACCCTCTATTTCTCCTAAATGGATGCAAAATTTTTTATGAAATTCATATGGTGAACTTTTCTTACCTAAATGTCATTGCAAAATAAATTTCAAAAAAATTTAACAAAATTGGGATTTTCTGAAAATTTTCTCATGGCCTGTGAAGTGGTAAAAGCTATAGGTCCCAGGATCGTTGACACCTATCAATTGTAGTAAGAAATATTAAAAAGATTTGAATGCACCATGATTTTAGGAAGGGTTCAGAAATTCCAATTTTTTTTTTCAATGTTCTTCAGTACTTTAAAATGAATAGGGTCCCGCTTGTCACATATCAAATTTTAAAATTCTTTGATCACCCTATTCTTAGAAGAGAATTTTAAGGGAAAGGAGATGAAACTTTAACATAAGAAATTTGAGAGTCTGATGATGGGACGATTCTAATAACAAATTTTGGCCAAAAGACTTCATATCAAAATCTTTTTTTGAGCATTTTGGAAAAGAACCCCATTTGAGTTGCCTCATTCAAAGAAAAAAACGAAATTTGGTAATAATTGATTACCTTTCAATCTAAGAAATATTCTCCAATAGGCTCTCAAATTAATAATATCAAGTTTTCAGACTGTTTGACAAATACATTTATATAATCTAATTGAATTCTTTTCTGATTAGGAATGTTGAGTTTCTTTTTTGTTTTACATCAAGCAATATTAAAAGAATAATGGTTGGTTGACATTTTAAAAGAATTCTAAAACATCTTTAGAAAGAAAGAAAATATTGAAATTTTTTTGTACGGATCTTCAATTTTTAAAAGTTCGATTTCTAAATAATTCAAAAATTTCAAAATTTCAAATAAAATTAACAAAACCTTCGAATACTCCCTAAAAATCAATAGTTCTAGGTAGTTCAACAACATTTAAAAAACTCCTACTTTAAAGGCGGACTGGCGTGAAATTTTTATGAGCTTATTTTGCGCAAATAGTTGTAAAATGACTTCTAAAAAATGTTTGATTTATAATAACAATAATTTGTTAACAAATATTACCAAATTTTTGTTCGAAATATAATGGTGGGTGGCACATAAATTTAAATTGTGCAAATATAAAGAGGAAGTGCTGCTACACATTGAGCTTTGAATTTTCCGGGAAACTCAAGTTCTTCCTCTAATTCAAAACAAAAAATTAAAATTAGATGCCACCCACTCTTATTTCTTAATCTAAATTTTGGGAAATTTTTCAAAAAGAAAGTCTCAAAAACGTATCAATATATTATGAAAGGTCATTATACAGCTTTCCACACAAAGTTAGTTCATAAAAAAATTCACGCCAGTCTGCCTTTAAGTTAAAATTGAGGTTACTAAAATTTCAAATCAATGCAAACAAGAGCTTTCAACATTCAATTAATATTTTCAATACGTAATTTTTCTTCACGTTTCAATGTTGAGGCATGAAATAATTTTTAATCTTGAATAAATAGTAATTTCAATTTGAATTTCTTTCACGTGGCGACTTAAAACGCAAAACCAAATTGCTGGGAGAAATTGTCTCACTTTTCCCGGTCTGCGGTTCACTTTCTTGTCGTTGTTGTCCTTCTTGTCCTTCAACGCAAGGGCTTATAAGATCATTCCCGGTTTCAGGTTCCCCATTAATGTTGTTCTTCTTGTTCTATAACGCAATGTCTTATAATTGTAATCAATCTTTAATAAATATTTTTTACAATATGTATTTTCTCAACGAAGGGCCTTATAATGTAAGACAAAATCACTGGGCTAGAAATTTACATTCCCAGTCTCAGATTCACCTTTAATGCCGTTCTCGTTCATGTCCTTCAACGCAAGGGCTTATAATGCAGTACCAGATCGCTGGAAGACTTCCAGATAAAATGTTTGACAGTCCTCAGGTCGAGATTCGGGTCGAGCACTTGGTCGTTGCAGAGCAGTTCCACTCGGTCCTCGGCGATCGACCCGGAATCGGCGTCGCGGTTGCTCCCGTCCGCGTTTGAACCGCCTCCTCCGCCGCCTGGTGTTATTAAAGAGGCTTTTTCTTTCACACGTTTGTCACGAAGCCAAAAATCAAAAGATTTCGTACTTCTGAAAATTTTGCTCAATTCTCTGGACTTGTACGGGCAAGCGACATGTCCAAAAGTGAATTTCCGGTACGACTTTTGATGCTAGGCCACTTGACTGATCAGGAGTGTTTATTTTGGTATAAATCAATGTATCTTGGTACCAAAGACTAGATTATCAGTATTTGGGCTTTAGCAGTTGCACATTTTCTTAATTTTGGAGGATTTTCTAAATTTTCAAGCCAATTTGAGAAAGCCCTTAATTTAAGTAAATACTTCAAATGTAAGAAAATATGCAACTGATAAAGCTCAAATACTGATAACTTAGTCTTTGGTACCAAGACACATTGATTTATACCAAAATAAACACTCTTGATCAGTCAAGTGCCCTAGCACCAAATGTCGTACTGAATTCCCTAAAAATGGCCTAAAAAGTGCTTTGCCTGCCCAAGCAAAGGTTTTAAGAATGATGGCTAATAAATTTAAAATAGTTTCGTCCCAACACCTGAAAACAGACAAATTTTGTGGTTTGATGTTTTCAACATTTCAGCTGGTAATTTATATTATTTTAGCAAAACTAAAAGTCAAAATTCATTGCAAGATTAATAAATATTCAATATGAAAAAAATTTTTGATGAAATTATATTTCATGGGTGATATACATCTTGTGGGTCGATTCGATCCATACCCGGTTTTTGCTAATATTAACAAATCCTGGTAAGCATAGAGTTAAAGAGAACATAAACCAAAGGTGAATTAAAATTGCTATCAAAATGTGGACTGTCTACTTTTTCCTCATTTGCATACTTTTTATTAAAGTACAACAATATGAATCAGCCCAGTGTTATGAAAACAGTAATTCTGGAAAACAGAGACAAGAAAGAGAACAACAACCAAATTGAACCTGACACTCAATCCTTCATTTTCTTTTGAAAAGAAAATTTTGAAAAGGAAATTTGAGAAAACAATTCTATGCACACTGCATTTTCCCGAATTTTGATTTTCCAAAGTTCATTTAGAATCCAAAACTGCATATGAATCAGATTCAAAAACTGCATCGGATGCAGATTCAACCTAACTTTTCAACCCTAAATTTTCAATACAATTTTTGAGCTATTCTTTTCAAAAAGAATCTAAGTACTTGCCTCTTTTTCTGAATGCAATATTTGATGCTTAAAATTGCCTTTTCAATAGAATTGCTGAATAACGGAATACTTCAAATGCGTTTCTCTAAAAATTGCCCAAAATTTTACATTGCAGAAAAATTCTTGGGGCAACAAAATTTATCATAATGTATCGAGTTGTTAAAAGTTGAATTGTAACATTATCAAATGAATCAAGATCGAATTAAATCCGTTGGTCCCTTTTTTGGAACCTAGAAACATTCATACAGCGTTTATATATTTTGAATGATTGAAATTTAATAGTTTGATTTCATTATTATGACTCTTATATATTATTGCATGGCTAATTTGCAAATTCGTCAATGAAAATAATTCAAAACTTATTAGCAACAACTGATGTTATTCAATGCTGTCATTGTGATCATAGTATTTGATAATGTTTTTACAAAGGTAGGAGAATTATAGATGATACTTATATTTTTTAAATGCATGATAATAATTAGTTCAATGTCATTAGGCTGTTTCCAACAATTCTAGAAAATCCTAGCTCGACGCTCAATCTAAAGATTTTTTCATGCTAATTTCAAAAATGGTCTTATTTCTTTGAAATTCACTTCATGCAATTACCATGCAACAAGCCCTTGACATTTACTTCATAAAATGGGGCCTTATGAAGTGAAAAAAGCCTGTACTAAAGTAAAATACAAGGGTCTGTTGCGTGGTACTTGCATGAAGTGAGTTTCAAAAAATAAGACCATTTTTTTAATCAGCATGAAAAAATCTTTAAATTGACGCAATTATTCAACATTTATGTAATCTCCAATAACTTTCAGGAGTGTAATATATGGATTTCCATTGTTTATGCTCCTTAGTCTTTGCTAATGTAAATACATTATGTAAGTAAAGTAAAAATGAGATAACTTGGCAAACTCTTCAAAAAATTGAAATGGGGGTTTCCATTTTTTACACTCTTGAAAGTCTTTTGGAGATTACATTTTTTTAAATCAATTTTTTGATTTGTCAAGGGAAGATATAACAGATGAGTTCTAAAATTGTTCTCAGATTGTTATTGAACCTGAAGTCAAATTTTCGCAAGAGAATGCGGACCCTGCAATTGCTGGATTGAATAGGATCAGTTTTAACAAAGTTGATGCTATCTTAGAAGACAATCTTTTCAATTTTGGAGGTAAGTTAAGTATCATGAAAATTATCAATTTACAAAATGCTAGAAATTTTCTGTTGTTTTTTTTTCTGTTGACAGGTGATAAGTCTTCAAATGAAAAGAATTTTTGCATAGAAGATGCCGACTGTCCCAAGAAAATGGCTTGCTATAAGAATACCAAAACTTGTATTAAGGTAGATTGCAGAGAGAATTCAGATTGTAAGAAAAAGGTTCAATTCTGCGAGAACTATCAATGCAAAAAGACCAAACTCAGTCAGAAGGGAAGAAGTCTATTTCGAAAAATGAAGAATGTTCGAAATTGTGATACAGATGAGGATTGTGCTGGAAAAATTAGAGCTGGCACACAAATGGTCTGTATTCAAGGAGTATGCAGATCACCTTTTAGTAAGCTTTTATACTTCACCAAAATGCGTTTCGTGAAATGCTACCGTATCTAGGGGCAAATAAAACTGTCAGGGGCGAATGGATCATTTTTGATTAATTTTAATGTAACTGTAAGTTTTTAAAAGGTTGGTTGATGAATTTCAAATCTTCTTTTTGACATATTTTGATCTATCTCGCATATGTGGAAAAATCTGAAGAAACGTGAGGCCGGGTGTAAAATGACGAAGTTTTTCTGAGCTTGCAGATGTGTTGTATTAGTAATAACTAACACTTTTATCTTACATACAAGAAACAAAATTACGAAATATTTAAAAATAATTGCAAAAATGGATCATAGAAAATTGACATTTGAATGAGATTGCCCTCCTTTTCTCATAAAAAAAATAATGATTAGGTCGGAAAATGTATCTAGTTTCAATATGAAGCCTAATTGGTCTTGAGGTAGAAGTCCTGCTTTTTGATCAAGAGTTCTGGGTTCGATTCCCACCAAGGGACAATATATTTTTTCAATCTTCCCTCAGTTTTTTTTATAAATTTTGGATTAGTGATCAAAAACCAAAAAAATGAGAAATACAAAAAGGCTTTTTTATCCACACCATTCAAAATGAATCCAACATTAGGAATTTTTGAAAAGTCAGTTATTTGATTTTTGACTCTCAGTTTTGGAAAAACTCTGTTGTGGAAAAAATTTTCAGTTTTTGAAAAGTTCTCAGAAATCTTTGAAAATGTATCCCCTTTTGATAATAAAATTGCTTATTGGTATAAAAATAGTCTTGAAAATCAACATTTTATGTAGATTTAGGCTAGTCTCCTTCAATTTTCTAGTTTAAAAAAAATGTCAATTGAAACCACCTTTCTATCATCACAAAATCTTTAAAATTCTTTGATATCTTTAAGTCTCAGTTTTTGAAATTTTTCTCGCTTTTGTAGCATTTTCTGAGTTTTAGGAAATAATTTCGCTCAGTTATTGAAAGAATTTTGTTTCTTAAAAAAGCTGATGTTTTTTAAAAATTTGCTTAAAGATTGGCATTTTTGAAAATTTTGCACAAAAATGTGGCAATAATAGGCAATTCACCCTCAAAAAACCATCTATGCAAAAAAACAAGCCTGGTATAGCTCTGGGTATTGTATACAAAAAAACAGGTGAATATTTTGCTTACATTGTTTAAATAAAATTGAGTAAAAAGAAAAAAAGATTTTTGCTGAGGGGTGGTTTCGAACTCAAAATTTTTTCAATGTAATATTCCTAAGCAAACACCTTACCCCTGAGCTATCTGTATTGTGTACAATTGTGAGTTTAATTAATCAATAAGATAGATTGAACTCATTTGAATTTGCACGTGGTTTTGTCTTTCCTCTCCGTGCTTTGCTTCTCTCCCAAAGACAGAGAGAAGGACAATTGAAATCCCTCTGTTAAGAAATAGATTAAGGAAAAAATTTCCTGCCAAAATCCCAAAATATCTGGTTCTAAGTAAACCAATCGTGAAAATTTCATTAATAAAAGTTGATTAAAATACCTGTCTTAACATCAGATTAAAATTTGAAGAAATATAAACCGTTAAAAATTTAGTTATTTTGATTTGAATCTAGCAATAAATTTGGCATTTTTCCACGTCCTTTTCCCATAGAAAAAGGCCAAAGGCCAAAGTTTTTATTTGAAATAATTTAAGATTAGACCTTAGATAACAACTTTCTCACTGGACTTTGTTACCTTACCACTCAAAAATGGAATATATTTAGCTTTCAAAACCCCTTCTTCCTGACATACGGCCTCACGTTTCTTCTGATAACTCCACATATTTCAAAATAGCACAAGATATAAGTCTGACAATGTAATTTTACACGATTATTTTATTCTTCAAAATTTGTTGTTAATTTTTGTACTAGTAAGGAGATAAAAAAGCACTACAATTCGACCATCTCCGATTTTCAAATCAATATCAGATTCTCTTACATATACCAAAAGATCAACCTGTAGTCAAATATTTCTTCATTTTTTGCAAATTTGAAATGAAGCACTTCAATTCCTCTATAGAAGTAAATTGTACTTTTTGGGTCAATTTACTTCATAAATTAAAACGAAGTGCTTCATTTCAAATTTGAAAAAAATTAAAAAGTGTTTGACTGCAGGGTGATCTTTTGGTATATGCAAGAGAATTTGAGATTGATTTGAAAATCGGAGAACCTTCGAATTTTTATAGCCTTACTAACAATGATAACATGCAGAAATATGTCATTACTTAAGATGCCTCAATGAAAGAAAGAAACTGGTTGAAAATTCATTTAATTTCATTCGGAAAGTGCTGCATGAATGATAAAACAAAACGCTGCTTTATCCACTTTGAACATTGTTGTATCATTTTACAAATTGTAAATGCAGTATCTAAATGGCTAACGGAAAGACAAGTAATGCCAAGGGTCAATAAAATCTAATTGAATGAATTTAATGTTCCATGAAACTGTTCCAGTTTTGCATTTCGTCCTGTGCCGAAACTTTTGAATAGCATTATACAAATTCATTGTTATGAGATGCATGATGACTTCATAATCTGTTTCCTTAAAAGAAGCTAGTCATGGATTTCCACCCCACCAAATTGTCATTCCGACAGGCCTGACTTGCCAAAAAAGCCTGGATCCTTATTCCCTAGCTACTTTTGCTACTTTTGTATCCAATCTTTTTAAGAAAATTTCAGATTCAATTTTTTTGCTCCAATAATGTTTGAAACAGTTGAAAATTTTCAACCATATTTGCAAATTTTTAGGATTTTCTTCATATATTTCCAAATTAGTTTTGTACAGGGCTATTTTCAGGATATTCACATGCCAAGTTGTTCCTTGCTCTGTTATACTGAACATGTATGCATACAAGTGGCCTTCCTTCGTAGTCGGAAACGGAGTCTGTGTTGTATAATATGATCAAATTCCGCCATAATTTAGATGTAATTGTGAAAACAGACAATTGTAATGGTGGATAAATTGAAAAAGTCGGAAATTTCATTAACATACCATTTACATCGTAGTCTGCATTAATAAATACAACCGAGAATATTGTATGAACAAGTAGAATTCGCTTAGATTTTGAAGGTCACATCGAGAGGGTTTATTCTTATAACATCAATTCTTCACCTCAATTAAATGTAATTCATAAAACAAGGAATAAGTGCCAAAATTTGTGCCTTAATCTTAACACTTTCCAGTATGACGGGGGTCTTTTTTGCCCATAAGCAATTTATCCTTTCATTTCTCAACATTTTGACTAACAAACTGAAAAAATTATAAAAATGGATCTTAAAATCCATTATTAAACTATCTTGACCTAAAATATCAGGGAAATATCTCAAATAGTCTTTGAGAAAATGAGCAAAAGGTGAAGTAGAGTAAAATGAATTTTAAGTTTGTCAATTAAAAATCCAATTTTCAATGCCTCCACTGTTTTTGACTTTACAAAAAAAAACTAATGATGTTATTGGCATGAAATTTCATATGATTATTTAGGAATGATGTACAAACATTTTCTACTTTAAAATTTTCAGATTGTTTTGTAAAAACTTACAATTTTTATTGTTGAAATTAAAGGAAATTTGGTAAAGATTTTAGTTGGTTTCAAAAAGGGCCTAGAAAACATGTAAAATGATTGAATTTCACTAAATAAAGTTCATGAAATGAAAGTAGAAACTCAAAAACTAATTTAGCATGAAAATGACCAATTTGGCCTTTTTGACCTTCATGGCCTGTTTATTTATACAGCCTTTATGTGACCTTTTTAATGCCTCAAAATAAGTTCAAAAGTTGTTCTAGACACATGAATTAGATAGTATGATGTTAAATACATCATACATAAGCCAAATCATTCAAGAAATGCAAATGTGTTCAAAATTTTACAAAAATATGTCATACTGGATAGTGTTAAAATGTGTTGCATGGCAAGATTTGTGGGATTAAAAAAGTTCACAAGGTTGTGCAACATAAAATTGGAGGGAAAAGGTCCATAATGTTGTGCTTCATGATCCATGATGATTTATTGACATTTCACGATCAATAACTGATGTCTCATGTATAATGACTGATATTTCATGATCACCCTGTACCAAAAAACACAGATTTTTGCTGTTTTTTTTATTTTGCCAATGAGGAGCAAAAAGTGGATGATGATGTGCACCATAAAACTAGAGGGAAAATGGAATATGGTGTAGAAGGGTGGGTTTTATGATGCATTATAATTAAGTGAGATTTTAATATTGATAACTGATGTCTCATGATCAATGTCCGATGTTTCACGATCACCCTATAATAAAAAATACCAATTTTGACCTTTTTTAATTTTGCTAATGAGGAGCAAAAAGTTAATAATGGTGGGCAACTTAAAATTGGAACAGAAATGGTGCGGAAGGTGTGTTTTGCTATGCATGATGATTGATTGACATTTCACAATCAATAACTGATGTCTCATGATACATGACTGACGTTTCATGATCATTGAGTAGTGTGGACTGTGGATAGCTCATGATAGGTGAGTGAAGTACTGTCTAATGGTATCTTAAGATTGTCAAATGACATCTCATAATCATCAAGTGACATCTTACGATAGTACAGTGAGTTTAATGATTGGTGAGTGATGGCTCATGATAGTCAGATGATGTCTGAACTCAAAATAACCAAGTGACAATTCATCTCATGATCATCAAGTGATGTCTCATGATAGTTGAGTGACATGTCACAATCATTGAGTTACATCATACATTAGTTGATTGATGTCTCACTGGGCAAGTGATGTCTGATCAATCACAATTGGTTAGTGACATCTCACAATCATTGAAAGGGTTCTCATAATAGTTGAGTGACATCTCATGATAGTCGAGTGGCATCTGACAATCGTCACACAGTGGGACAGCTAAAAGATTTATATCATTTTGAAAAGTTAAAATTTTTAGCAACTTTTGAGATAATTTTATGTACATTAGAATATATTTTTGAAATATGAGATCAAAAATTGAAAATTTTCAAAATAGTATAAAAAATTGAATTCTAAATTTTGATTGGAAAATGGAAAAATTGTACGGAAAGTGCAAATATGGAGATAATGATATGAAATTTTACATCTCATTTCTACCTCACAAAAGAAATGTTTTTACATAATTTTTGAAAAAAATTTGAAGAACTTTTCAATTTAGAAGAAATCCAAAAAATTTACAAAGAAATGTTTCTACAGGCCACGAATAAAGTGGAATACAAAAGTTTGAACAAAGTACCATTAGAATAGACATTTACAAAGGCATTGCAGTTGCAGCTGCATCTGGATCTGTCCGGACAGCCGTGAGATGCATGCAGCTGCAATATACAGCTGCAGTGGCTCCTGGGCTCATTTTTATGCTACAACAAAATGGAGGTGTGTTTATTATAGTAACTTTTTGCGCCTGACTACTTTTATCAATTGTAATCAGTCCAGTGACGTCTATTATGAGATATCATTCAATGATTGTGAGATGTCACTTACCAATTGTGATTGATCAGACATCACTTGCCCAGTGATATCTCATGATAGTCAATGACATTTCAAGATTGTTGAATGACATCTTACAATCATTATGTGATCATCAAAACTCCTATACATTGCGATGCTTTAGTCTTGTTACTTTTGATAATTCTACCACATATCCCAATCATGTAACTTGTTTGTTTGTTTTAATGGCATTGCATAGTATTCTTGTTTAGAGTGATGATGTTCTATTGAAACATCTTTAAAAAGATTTTTTGAACATCTTTGAAATATTACAAAGCATTTGAAAAATCTTTAGGTTACTAATAAAATCTTTGAATACTACTAGAATTTGATCTCTACATAATTCATTGGGTATGTTTTGATTGATATGTTAACTCTTTGCAGACCAGGATATCTTATTATTAACAAATTCAAAAGTTTCCTATTGCAAGTAGCTCTTTTTTGACAATTTTTTTGGTATGAAATTTTACTTGAATTAAGCATGAAAATACATAAATCTAAACTCTAAGAAAATTATAATATCATAGATATTCAAGGATTTCATCCAGAAGCAAATACTTTCGAATAAAAATTCAGTATGTAACAAATCAATTACATATCCGGTCTTGAAAGAGTTAAACGAATATAGAAACCGTGTATTACTTGTGGTGTTTTGAATATAAATGTATTCTTGCAATGTTTTCCTGAATGTCAAAATAAGAAAAGTGTGCAACATCATAGGGTATGTTATTGAAGAATATCTCCTTACCCTTCATCTCCTTGCCTTGTTACACAGAGGCCTTTCTCAATGATTTTCAATAGAGACAAATCCTTTTATAAATGTCAATTGTGTCATCTTGTGCCTTTTCCTTCCGACAATCACAAGAATATCCAATATGGTAATATCTAAAAAGTTCCCAAAAGTGATTTTGCTGCTTCTTATTTGAATTGTAATGAGAATCATATACTTGTCAACATGAAGAAACTTTGCCCTGTCAGCCGCTCTACAGTGTTTTTGGGCAGGCAATGTTGATATGAGGAGAAAGGGCAAAAAATGTGGCAAATTTCAAAAAAGTGACCCAACGTGGGCCATTTGTGGCTAAGCGGACGTTTGCACGTGGACCTTGAGGGGGTCCAGGATGTTCAAAAAAATCTCATAATTATGCCAAAAGTTTAAAATCTAACGTGCAAACGTCCGCCTAGAAGTTTTTCTCTATTATGTGTTCCACAGAATGGCATCTTCATACTCAGAGCAGCCAGGCCAAATAAAGACAAAAAGTAATGCCATTTTAGCCATAACTGCCGTTCACCTAACGTTCGTATGTGGAATAGAGCAAATTTTTACACCTTTATTCAAAATTTAGACCCCTTCTGGACAGATTTCTGGGAAAAGTTGATTAAGTCCATCCCCTAAATATTACTCTAATATGCCTGTAGATCCAGTGCCTAACACTTATCAATGCGATATAAAAGATGCTGTGTATTGGAGATTGATCATTTTGAACATCAGTGCACCACTACTAGCAACGATGATAACGAACAAATAAAACAAAATTTTGTTGAAAATAGCTTTTTCTAAATATAATTTCTCGAGGAATAATTGATGGGACCCATATCAAATAAAAACAAGATTCATGAAAACAATATATACTTTTTTAATTTTTTTACCTTTGAAATGATTACTAAAAGTACAACACGGTTTGAAATCGTATGGCACAGCCTATTACTCTAATATGCCTGTAGACCCAGTGCCTTACACTGATCAAAGCGATATGAAAGATGCTGTGTTTTGGAGATTGATCTTTTTGAGCATCAGTGCACTACTACTAAGGATGTAAAAAAAGTCGAAGGTTCTTGAATTTTTAAAACATACCCTGAATTCTCTTCCATGTACCAAAAGATCACCCTGTGATTAAATACAATTCTATTTTTTGCTATCATGGGTTCAGGAAAGCACCCTCTTATTATGGAGTAAAATGACCCAAAAAGTACAAATTGGTTCTATAGACGACGTAGCTTTCGTGAACACATTGTTACAAAAAATGAAATTCCATTTAATTGCAAGGTGATCTTTTGGCAAATGAAAAACAACTAGGGTGGTGGTGGTTGAATTTGAGAACGTCGATTTTTCATTGTAGTGTTTTTATAGGCTTACCACTAGCAAAAGCATTGCGGATGGAGGGCTTTAGTTCTATTATAGAGATTGGTAATCAATTTTTGATTTTGATATCAAATTTCAAAGTTCAAATTACTTCTGAATGAATGGATCTCAATAAAAATGGAGTTTCATTTTCAAATATGGACAAGACTCTCAAAAGGTGAGCTTAGGTGCACTTTCTTGATTTGGGAGTTTTGTAATCTATTTAGAACATTTTTTTATGATTTTTTGGAAAATGTGCAGCAGTGTTGTAGGGATATGGTGGTTTTGGAAAAACGAGAAAGTTTTATTGTAATCAACAATAAGGAATAATCAATGTGGTTGTCAAAAATGTTTTGTTCATAAAAATTTTATTCGGAATGAATTTTTATTTCCATAAAATCTTTGAGAAAGTATGATTGTGAAAAAAGAATCCTGTAATGAATTGATTTTACTAAAATGTCATTCAAATTTTTCATATTTACGGCATTTGCAAAGGGAATGCATTTAATGTTTATATTTCATTCTCCAACTTTACTTATTTTGACAAGAGATAGTCTAATTTACTCTAATAAATGTTGCTATCATAATCATTTACTTATTACGAATATAATACGTAATACACTTTCAGGGAAAGTGTACTGAAATGATTTTTTTAAAATT